>CM053514.1:16656873-16963331 GCA_028627145.1 Eidolon dupreanum | reverse complement strand
CTATAATTAAACTCTATCATTTATTTGATGACACTGAAAGATTTCAGAGTACAATTAGTTAACCAGGGAAGGTTAAGTAAAGTACAAATGTGAAGTACATTGATAAAGAGATTAGAGTAAGAGAAAAAGTCATTAGCCCCCAAATGATCTTCACATATATGGGTAATAATCCTAATAATGTTCGGATTATGCCAATGCATGAATTTAGGATTCCTCCACATTATGTATAATTAAAAATAAATAAATAAATAAATAAATAAATAAATACACACCAAGGTACTAGTTACAAAGCAGAGTAACATCTCAACTTGCTCACTAGTACCCCAAGCCAAAAATTAAAATCCACTCAGTTTACAGAAAAACTCCTGTTTGACTAGTAAATAGTATATAAATTATGCCCGATTATCTGCGTTTTATGTGTGTGTTTAAGTCATGCTTATTGTTTTTTTAAGTGAGTATTAAATTAATAATACTCCATGAATTTACCTTGTTTAAAAATAAAATGCCTCTCTCATTATCTTCAATTTCAAATATTTTTAAATTCTTAGAACTTGTATGTGTTAAACTATTATGTAATGATTAAAGCATTCAGAATGCACAAAAATGCAGTATCTCTTAAAGAATGGTGGTATTAGCCAGTCATTTTATAAACTTTCAAGCATTACAAAGACAGGCAGTATAGTATAAAAAGACTATATGTAACCAATATATTTATCAGAAAGAAAATGTAGTTGAAAGTCTGAGTAGAGATGTTTAGGAATGCAGAGTTAGTAGCTTAATATTAATTAAAAAACATTGATGAATAAGTCTTAGTTTAAAGCATTTATATTTAATAATAAATAATAAATGATTGAATAGTTGAAGTGTAAAATCTTGAACAGATTTAAGAAAATAAGGCATATTTTTCAAACTATGTGATAAATTACCAGTAAATTCAACTTAGATTAGTGGTATAGCAGAGTTGTCATTTAATTATAGAAGAATAGACATACCATTAATAGATGATTTTTTCTTATACTATTAGTGCATATTATTCAAATTCACAATAGCTCAGCTGTAACATGCTAGAGAGATCGATTAAAATTGAATGCAATGCAGATGTATCTGCTAATATTTTTGGGTGTCCTTTAAGTACAATGAAACAAAAATGAAAAGAGAAAAGCAAAATAATAAATTATTAATCCACATAATTCAAAAGCAATAAACTACAAACAAAATTAGAATTAGTGGAAGTGTTTAATAAATTGTCAGTTGCAATATAAGTGTGGACTAATATTTCGACATATCAATAATACCAAATTATGAAATATCACAAAATCTTTTCAATAACAAAAATATAAACTACATGGGGACAACCCAAATGAAAAATAGGGTGTATGATATAAGATAATCTTAAAACAATACTAAAAAATATTTTCTTTAAAATGTGAATAATTTAAGATAAATATAATTGGGGGGGGATGGAAAGGCTGATTATTTTAAAGTTTTGAGTATTTTGTTGTTTATAGAAGCCAGAAACCATTTCATTTAAATATCGTTAGGACTTATTTGAGCCTTACCAAATTATTCTACATTGTATCTAAGGTTTCATTCTGACCAATAAAACAACCTGAGAAACGAAAAGAATTTATAGGCTGCATATGATAATTCAGTATATGATAAGGAACATATAAAAATAAAGTCATAAAAGTTATCTAAAAACTAGTATAACAATGAATGTGAAAATAATTTTAATCTCTACATTATAAACCTAAGTAATAACTAAATAAAATAATAATAAATAGTGGAAAACACCATCATGAACTAAAATCTAATTGAATGTTTTTTAAAAATATCAAAAAAATTTTCTGATCTTGAAAGCTATGGATATAAAGTAATTGCAAAAGGAAAGGTAGATAGATGTTTAAGCATATAAAACATCTATTTTTCCAGATTTATTGAGATATTTTATATACACACACACACACACACACACACACACACACACACACACACACACACATACATATAACACTGTGTCATTTTAAGGTATAAACTGAAAGCAGAATGGTATGTTTATCAGTGAAATAAAATTTCACTCAGGAATTCCAATTCTGGAAAGTTATTTGGAGGAAACAGTCAAAAATACAAAAGCAGTTCTTAGGAAGTACAATGCTCAAAACACTTCAATTAATGAGTCAAAATTGTGAAGCAAATTTGGGAATCTAAATGTCCATCAATAGGGGATATTTACACAGAGCTTTATGCCATCATTAGATATGTATTTTGTGTAATATTAAAGTCATGGTGTTAAGGTCCATAAATATATGAAAAAATGTGAACAATACAATGTCAATTGAAGAAAAATCAGAGTATTATGTTGTAAATAATTTTTTTCAATTATCTTTGTCATATACAAACATTTATGGACATAACAAAAAGACTCCATTAAATTGAATATATAGAAGCAATTTGATTTAAGATGATAGTATTTTTATCCAAAATTATAAATTCTTATAATGAATGAGACTGTGCAATCACCAAGTTTGACCTGTCAACCAATAGAGAAACCACTCTACATTGTGCCTAGATAATATAGATAATGTCCAAGGATTGCTGTCCCCCTCACTCTTGAAGACACACTTTTATATACCTTTCACCTACAAGATCCAGAGCTGATCTGGCTCAATTAAGAGTTCTAGATCAGACAATCCCAGTTTAACTTATCACCAGTGAGTCTTCATTAACATTTCTAAATCCTTTATTAAAGATAACGTGGGCATGAAATCACTGGAATGCAGGGCTGTAAGGAATGTGAGCAGTGAAAACGGAAAATACTTTCAATACTTCTAAAGGATGACAGTATATAAATCCTAGGTGGTACTACATTTTACTATTGTAGTTATTGGCATTATGGAATAAGGTTTTAAATGGACTTTTTTCAAGTCAAATATCTTAATAAAAATGGAGCTATAATTATTCAGTGTGGTAAATTTTCAGCATCTAATGACTCATAAAGCTTGCCAAAACATGCAGATTTTGAAGAAATAAGTTCACCCCTTTCTGATTTACTACAGAGTAAATTACAGACAAGTTAGTGTTGCATTTGGCTAAGGTGTTGAGAATAAGACATAAAAATGAGCAAAAGAAAAATATCTAACTGGTATATTCCTTTCCCTGGGCAACATTGATCATTATCATGTGAGGATGTAAAAGATTTTTTTTAATTATGAAAGTATTTACTCCAGGAATATTTGCATGAAATTATTGCCAAATATGAAGAATTATATGCATTGAATGAGTTGACAGGAAAATAGGCACACATGAGTAAATGAGCTTTGTATAAAGAATAAATGATAGATATTGAATTAACATGAAGTCCAAATAGCCAGGAAACCTTTTCTAATTGGTTAAATATTTATTTTTAGGTGGGATCCTGAAGTCAATGTTGAAACATTTAGTTCATTTTTTGACATAATACCTTCTAAAGGCAATCAATGAAATGTCTAAGCACATTTTATATGGAATATTTGAATAAATCCATCAAAGGAAGCACAAAGATTTGTATCCTCTGGGCTTTTGAGGAATATATGTTTAAAGCTGGGAAACACACAGATTAGCTATGTACAATAAGCATTACATTGGCAGACAATAAGCTAATCCATTTACTTCATAATTTTATTAATATGATATAAAATATATAAAGAATATTTAATTAGTTCAAACATACATTTTTATTTTACCATCTAGCCCAATAAATCTGATTCCTCCCCCTCTTAATGATTTACCTTTATATTTATTCCTATTATTCAACATGTCTAATCAAGTCTATCTTCTAATTATCTCATACCTCTTTCATGCTTTTGTCATAATTGCCACTTACCATTTCAAGCTATAGCCCCTTTCTTGTTATACTTGCCTCCAATCTACTAGAGTAACACCTGACATTTTTATTCTTTTGCTTAAAACTCTTCAACATTATTGGGTTAAAATACAAATGTCTTAGCACTAAATGTCCTATACAATTTTACTGTTGTCCACTTCTTACTTCATCACACTTTGTTTCACTTACACTGAACTACTTTTATTTCCTCTTACTCCTCAAGATATTTCCTACTTCATGTCTGCTCTTGTCATTGTCCTCCAGGCCTCTATACTTTGCTGTTCCTACTTGTCTTTCAAGGCTCAAGTATAATCTCCTCTTGGAATTTACCTACAGACACTTTCTCATCATCACCCCAAACCGTTAGGTTCTTCTTCTCATATTCCTTTTATGATTAGCTAGATTTGAAATTTGAAGCTGTTCTTGCTACCTATGAATTATTTACATTGAGCAAGTTAAACTCACTGAGCTTCAGTTATCATAACTGTGTAATATATAATAACATATAATATAAATATATAAATATAAGTATACAGTATTATTTCATTGAAAGTAAAGTACATTGCCCAGAGTATACCACCTCTTTTTCCCTCTGTTCTATGCTCCTTGTACATACTTCTAGGAAAATAAACATGCTTTACCATAATTTATATTTTGCTTGGTGTTCTCAAGTATACTATAAACTTCTTGAGAGAAGAAATTTAGTATATTACTCAACTCTGTATTTCAGCACATAATCTAGGACTAGAAAGTGTTAATATCTATTTCTAATGTAAGCAATTACTAAGGCTCTGCTCAGAATTTTATGGATTAGAAGTATATAATTAACATACTCTTTGCCCTTACTTAGCAGATAAGAACATGAAAAGAAGATATAGGCAAGCCATTACATAAAGAAGAAAGCTGTGAATACCAATAAGTTAACACTGACAAAGGCATGGGATTTCAGAAGACAAAAAGCACATTTCATTTTGATAGAGAGAAATGTGGAAAAATAGAGGTGGAGGTAACAGCAGGAGATGAGGAAGATTTTAAGGAATTTGTACCACTTCAGTTGACACTTGGAAAGATTATTAGAATTTGAACATACAGAGATCCAGGAGGTATAGGTAGATATCTCAAGTAGAGGAATAAAAAAAACACACTGAGAGAATGCTGGACATGCTTAGTTGCTAGGAAATAGGTCCATTAAATTGGAGTTCATCATAGAAAAAGTGGTGAGTGTCTCCAACCAGCAAATACAGAGCCTAGATTGATGTTTCAGTAGCTTAACGAGATTTGGATGTGTTGAACATCAAAGCATATTCTCAGGCATAGTAGCTACATGACAGGGTTAATTAATCATAGTGGTGTTGGCATTTTTAATGACTTAAAACAGTAGCTGAGACTGCCATTGTTCATTAAATAAGGTGAAGAAAATTTAAGAATCTTCAAGAAAATATTTTGACTCAGTAATTTAAAAATTCTTAAAAAGTAAAAGCACAGAAATAATCTTCAAAAGAAAGAAGCTATTTTTTCTTGCTGATATCACTTAAATATAAAACTCATAGTACATCCAACTGTGAATAGTAACAGAGCATTACCTCATCTGATGAATGGAAGAAGCTATTTTTCTACCACTAACTGGCATGAGAAAGAGCAAAACTCCTGGAGGAAATTAGCAAATCTTAAAGGTGTGGATGACATTCTGTAGTATTGCTTGTCCAAAAAAAATGACACAAATTATGGCACTGAACTCTAAAGTTGAGCAGCAGCAGACACTCTCTCCATGGCAAAATGCGCATTTTTCCAGGGATTAATCTCTATGTGTGCCAACATTTAAGTGTAAGTTTGCAGTATGTTACAAGTTACATTAAGGAATCAGTTGAGTCTCTCTCTCGCTCCCTCTTTTGTTTTAAACACACACATTCACACACACACACACACACACACACACACACACACCACAGAGAATAATTTTCTACTGGAAAACATAGGAAAACAACTTATGTGCCAAGAAACAGTTGTATATTTAAGAAGTCTTTCCCATATTTATATTGTTTCAGTGACTATGTGTTCGTGGGTGAAATTAAAACTGTCAGTGATAGTAATCTGAATGCGGATAGTGAATATAATCCACAAAATAAAGGCAAATACTGTTCTTTTAAATGCCAGAGCATGACAACCAAACTTATGCAACTAAATTCTCATAACAATCTAAAAACAACACAAGTGGCAATTTAATAATTAATCTTTATAGATGAGCATATAAACAAAAGCACAGGAATGATAAAGCCTAAATTAAGAAATGACTTATCCACCAGCTATAACAGCCACAGTGTCAAGGACTCATGATAAATTTAAGAACTCTGAACATGTTTTAATTTTAATTTATTTTAAAAATCAGAAGTAAATGAATATAATAATACTTGATATATAATAATCCAATCTAAATTTTATTTATCTTTCTACTAACATAGTTGTAAACATAATTTTTTAAGAATTTTAATATTGAAAAAGGGGGTCAAGAAGGCAAAAGTGCCTAGGGCATATAAAAGTCAGAATTCATAGCAGAAGTTATTTCTGGTGCTAAAAGAATAAATATAGCATTAGAAAATAATATGTAAAAAAAGCTCATTTTTTTGTAATATTTTACTTAAAAATATTAAGTAGGTGTGATATAACGAGATTTGATAAAAACTCTTGGTTACTTGTTTGCTATCCTTATCATGTTATTTTAGTTTTTAACAATTTACAATTAAAAGATTAATAATTGAATTTCTTGATTGAATGAATTAATTGCTACTCATGAGAGTTTTTAAGAGTAAAATTTTAGAATTTCTCTTTAAGGTAAGCTGTTAGTTTAGTCTTCATAAAGATTTTTCATCTCTGACATGAACAAACTTTCCTTGGAAAAAATTTTTCACCTCAAGAGAAATGTGATTTTAATTTACAGAATTGTTCTTCTAACTAAAAAATTAGACAGTGGACTTTTTTGAAAATCATGTTAGTTATGGATTTTTTTATAGGGTATTAATGTTCCCTCATAAAATTGGTATGGTGACAAAAGGTATGAGGTATTTTGCCAGATTTCTTTGTTTTAAAATGTATTATTTTGTTCCAACTTCAGAACTTAATAAAAACAAACTCAGGATTGTAAAAGGGATGGAAAATAAAAAAGGTTTTTAAAAATTAAAATCACTGGAAATAAGAGTTAAAAAAAAAAAAACATATATCAAGCTGACTGGCATAGGGCTTTCAGTTCGGTAGTGGTTATAGAATGAACATTAATTTTCCAATATATTGGCTGTTTTCAATTAGAAAGTTTATTTTCACTAGACTGTAAGCTCCATGAAGAAAAGCTTTTTTTTTGCTTTGTTTTGTTCAATGCTATACCTCCAACATCTGTAATAGTACCTGGCATATATGTTTTTAATTAATATGTGCCAAATGAACCAATGAACTAAACTTGAGCTTCATAAAGAAGGCAGAGTTCAAGCAATGAAATTGTTATTAAAAACAGTAATTATTTCTGCAGATATCACCTTCTGTCTACTCTTATAAAAGATATAAACAGGAGTATCACCTATATATTTTTAATCAATACAAAAACCCTTCAAAGTTTATTGTATTAGATGAGAAATTTTGAAGGACCTCAAAAGATAGAAGTTAACTGGAATAGTTAATAGAGACACAGGAAGAACAGGACAAACAGAAGAAATAAGTTTATTTTTAGAGCTATTCTCCAAAAGACAGCTCAACAGATGGTTATGAGAAAAGTCCAGTCCACAGGTGATATTAACATGGTAACATAGATACAGAGTGAGATGAATCTTAAAATGACTTTATAATATACTAAAATTTTTAGAATTATACAGTCAAGCTAAAAAAATTTTTAGAATTATACAGTCAAGTTTATTCTAATCCACAGTTGGTGTTTTTGCTTGTTTTGTTATTTGTATTTAAAGTACATTAGATAGAATAAAGATCAGTGTTTTGTCAACAGAGTAGAAGATAACTAGCAAGATGAATGATGTTTAAGTATGTACGTTTGGCAGCAAATGAGGAAGAGAAAGGGGAAAGAAAGTAGTAGGGTTGGTGAACATCTGGGGTGGCTTCTTTTCTATGAAAAGGAAAAGGTCATATCCCACCCAGTGAGAAGAAGTGAACCTCTAAAAAATGTAAGTGATCTTGCTTGACCTGTGACGCGGGCATGGGGATGACCTCGGCTGTTTAACTGCAATATGTGTTTCTTGTTAGCACAGTGAGAGAGTTGTGCTCTGCCATAAAAGAATGTGAGGGATATGAAGGTGCTGAAAAGCAGAAGAAAGAAGTGGAGTATGGGGAACTTGATGCAGGCAATAGAAAAAAAATGGGTAATTTCATTGGCCCCACTTTTTAAAAATGTTAGATAGAAAAGAAAGGTAAAAAGAAGTGTGTACTTCTCTATACACAAATACACACACAGTTTTTTGATAGGTGTTTAATTGTGGCGATCAATTTTTTTGTGATAATCTCTTCTATTTACATTAAAGTAATGATATTACCTGGAAGAGTACAGGCCCATGGGCCTGTCTCTAAAAGCTCGAAATAGCTAACATTATCTTCTAGGAACTTCTATAGTCTCAAGTCTAAAACATAAATTTATGTTAGTTCAACTTTCAGTCCTTTTACAGAAAATAATACCTAGTCAACACCCTATCTAACGCTTGACATTATCTTCAGAATTTTTTTATTCTATAAAATAAGTGGGCCCTCTGATCAAAGTGTCTGAAAAATGCCCACGTTACAATATTAATAAAAGGAAACTTAAATGTCCGGACCTACGTAACTCCTAATATTTGTTTCATCTTTTAAAGTCTTTCATCCCTTGCTCTTCTCCAGCTCTTTCTAGTTCCTCAATCCCCTTGAGGTCTTCCCCACAGAGCCCCATTTTTTAAGTAAGAATGCACCTAGCCGGCAGCTGTGGAAGGCAAGAGTTGGACTGAGGCACAAGGCCAAACAAGGACAGCAATTTTGGATATAATCTCAAGTCTATTGGTATAAGGAAAATTGAACAATTTTGAGTTCTCAATTATGTGATTGTTAAATAGTGACAACTTTGTGTTTGTCACATTGGTTTCATTATGAAAATATAGTGGAGATTTTACAATTGAAGGCTTTGAGTTTTTCCTGGTCATTTTATAATAAAAATCTTATTTATCCAATTATTGGTTATGAGTCAAGAGTTCTGTTTATTTCAAAAGTCCCTGCTTGAACCTTTACTGGGCCATGATTTTTTAAAAGTCCAATGGTCCCAAGGAAACAGAAACTTTTATTTTTTGAGATGCTGCCTGCATGAACTAAGATGAAACTATTAATCAAGTTATTTGAGCAGAACTGGGAAGTGATACATCTTCTCCCATCCCTGAAAAAAAAAAAAATCCTCATAAAAACATGAGGCACTGTTACTCTTTTACTTACACAAAGCACCAACATTTAATAAGGAAGTCAACCCTGGCCAATGATTTAGTTAAACCCTGGAAAGCACATTAGATAACAATTTCCTCTTGCTTTTCCTTTCCTCTGGGATTTCCTCTTGCAATCTTAAAGCAGAGTGAGCCAGCTGACAGTCAGTACTTAAAAATAAATTTAACATTAAAAATAGGGCATTATTTTGAAATATACAAATTCTCACTAAATGTTATTATCTAATGACAGGTGGTTACACCTGTCTCAACTTATTCATCCTCACAGGATGGTCTGCCATGTGCCTTTTTTCTTTTCATTCTATTCCACTGCTGCTCTCCACGAGAGGGCAGGCAGGGGCAAGGAGAAGGCAAATCTGTTAAGAAATCTGGTTAAAAAAAAGTTTGATAGGACATGAAGTAAAAAATATCATCTAAAACAAGATTTGAATATTATCTGCAGATTGCCAATATTCTTCCAAATCCCCATCTCTCCTTGATATGAAAAAAATGAAGACTCGTACTTATTGTAGGCAATTTGTGTAAAGTATTTTCTGTGCCTTTGGGTTCAGTGGTAAAACATGAATGACCAAATTTTAACATGTTGCATCAATTTCTTTTCACCTGGCAAGATGTTATTGTGTCACTTTTTTAAACCTTGAGATTCTGTAGTTACTTTCTTTGATTCAGATGGTTATAGTAAATAATACTTTATAATAATTCCCAATATTATCATGAGGAAAATCTCTTCAAAATTATAGTCCTATATGTATGGCCTAGATATATATGTGATCTAGAATTTGGAATAGTGATCTGGATTTTACTTTAGATATGCTACTAATTTACTAGGGTATCCTAGTTATGTACAACTCAGTTTTTATACAGTTGTAAATGGAGATTGTAGTTCTACAGAAGTTATATAGAAGATTCTATAAATTACATTTGGTTTCTTCTACAAAAAAGTATTAAGAATGTACAATGCATCATATGTAAAATGGCATTATGGAATCATGGATGGACTAGTAGAACAAGTCAGTTTTTAAAGATTGCTTTTACCCTAAAATTCTAGGTAATAAAATTTAAAGCAACAAAAAAAATCAAATACCTCATTTTTCTGGAAATTTGTGAACTCTAAATATTGAAATGTGAATAAAGTGGTTTTTGTGATAAGTAAAAGGAAAAAAGTATAACTATTGATAAAAGAAAATTATAAAAAATAAATTGACGACTACCTGAATGTGTCCTCTAATATTCTGTTTTAATTCCACTTTCATTACCTACTCTACATTTCCTTTCACATCATGTTATACTCACCTTAAATGGAATAAAACTTTTGATGTGCACTGACATTGACTTCATTAAAATACAAAGTTCTGACATATGGGGGGAGAAATTTCTTATTATACCCTAATAAATGGAAGGGTTTTGAATTTCAATGGCTAAAAACAAGTCAGATTTTAGTTATATAAATTCAGGGTAACTTCATTCATGGATCAAAAAGACCTCTTGAGGCTTACAAAATCTTTATTATTTTCAAGCTACAAGAAATAGTTTGGTAGAGAGCAGGATAATGAAAAACATATTCTCCTGTGATCAATCCATTTTGGGGTGCTTTCCAGCTGTGAGTCTCTCAAACTTATAAGTTCTCCAAAGTAAAGCCCAAATGTATTTATAACAGAATATGACTACAAAAACAGCATTACAAAACATTGCAATTTTTGTCACCTTGCTAAAAAGTTAAAATGATTTGACACTGTTAAAGATTGCTAATGTTTCAAATGGCTAGATTTTAATGTTTAGAATTAGCACAATTTAAATTTCCACCTACTATCTTAGGTTGTATTAATTCTTATTGGCTAAATAGTATGTCTGAAAACTACGATTTCCACTTTATTATGCTGTTGATGCCACATTAGAAGGGGCTAATGCAGAAACAATTTAGATATTTGCATACAAAATATTAAAATAAGTTTGAAATATACAAATTCTTATATAACAAAGATAATGAAGTCTTTATTTAAAATAGTTCACCATTTTTAAATGCATGATACAGTCATGAGAAGTAAAAGTCAAAAAGCACATCAAATTTTGGAAAGTTTTGTTATTAAAAAGCCATATGAGTGTCTACATTTAAAGATATTCAACCACCAAACAATGATGAAGTTACTCCACATGGAAAAATATAATAATTTCAAATTTATAATTATGCAATTCTCCTATCACTAATAAAACAAATCTACTAGTAATGGTGATGAGTTCCAGACACTACACTATCTTAATGTCTTTTCTAGTCACTTAACTTTAATAGTCATGTGATGGATAAAGACATAATTTATATTTCATCACAACAAATTGATCTAGGACCTTACCATGTAGTAATTCTTGTTTGACATGACTTGCCGTCAAACAAAACCCATTTATTTGAAAGAAAATTTTGATCAACAATTTCATCACATGGTATAGAGATAAAATAAGTGAAAAACCTTTACTTATAAGTATAATGCAAAATACTTAATCTAAAAGTGATAGTGGCAGTGGCTGATATAGAACTTCTTTTCTTAGATGGATAAATCAATCTAAACTCTAACATGCTCACTTAAAAACTAATATGGATGCTTCAAAATTTATCATTCATGTGTATTAGGCTTTTTTTCTTATGAAGCCTATGGGATGGAGACGTTATAATTAACTAATCAGATAATTGCATCAAAGCGAGACTGAAAAAAAATCCCCAGGTTGACTGCTTTTATGCAGATGGTTGCAATTACCACTTTAAACTGAACCCAAATTTACAACTCCAGGTCTGACTTATTTTTCTGAGTTTTAGACTTGCAACTGAAATTTAGGTATTTCACAGGCACCTCAGGATAAACATGCCAACAAATACACTTAATATCTCTTCCTTTAAAACTTTACCTTTACCACATCCCTATCTCAGTGAGAGTATGAGCTCACTAATCCAGAAATTTCAGACTCTGTGAGACTTTTCCCTTATTTATTCCTCAGCTCTGACGAATCAGAAAATGAGCTCAATAGCTTCTCTGAAATCTCTCTTTAGTTAATCCCACTGTTCCCAATTTAAATTTATCCCTACTTTCTAAATATGTAGAATTTCTCCAAAAGACCCCACGTCTCCAGTCTTATTTCTCCTTTTTCTCACTGCTTCTCTCCAGCTCTCCACCCATTACCCACAAGATCCCAGAAAACACTCCCAAAGAAATAAATCTGTTTATGTCACTTCACTATTTAAAGAATTTCAGTTCTTCCTATAACTACAGAGTGGGGTAGATTCTGCTCATCTTGTATGCGTATCTCTTACTAATCATATCTCTTTCATTTCCACTCATGTACTACTCCAATCCATTTGTTCCTTCCTGAGTATAGAAAACTTGCCATAACTTTGCATATGCTTTTCTTCCTATTTAAAAATATGTCCCTCTCCTCAACTTCTGCTGCTTAATTTAAAACTTTGATCAAGTTTACCTTATTTGAGAAGCCCTTTCTGAATTACTGGGCAAGATTGGATATTTCTTCTACTATACTCCTGCATCTACTTCACATCTGTTTATACCATAGTTGTTCACTATACACAGTAAGTATTTTCTCATTTGCATATATCGATTTACTACAAGCTTCTTGAGGACAAAGTTTATACCTTTCAATTCATTTTCATCAGAGCTTTCAAAATACTAGGTCAACATGTTAAACAAATAAAATCACATAACTACTTCTCTGCTAAGTAAAATCCTTTGATATTGCTGTGTTCGTTGATAATCACATTATTAGATTATATATAATGGGAATATAACAACTAATATGATATGCTTCATAGTTTACAAAGGATTTCACTAAACTCTTCGAAGCAGGTAATATTTTCTACATTTGTAGACAAAGAAACAACATTTCATAATATTTAAGAAATTTACTCAAAGTCTTTCAGTGTATGGTAAAATTGATGTTTAATTCAGTTTAACTTTGATTTCAGTATCATTGACTTTCAGTTGATCAAATGAGTGATTGGCTTAAATCTACAACTTAAAAGCTTACTATTTCTTTTTCTTCTTTTTTATTAAAATATAGTTATTATACAATATTATATTAATTTCAAAAATTCTAGTAGCCATCTGACACCGTACTATATTATTGACTATATTGCCTATGCTGAATAATACATCCCCATGACTAACTGATTTTATAAATGGAAATTTGTACCTCTTATTCCTCTTCGCCAAACTTATTGTTTCTTAATATTATGCAACTTTGCCACACATTCAATTATCCCAAATATTGGGTTGAAATCACTAGTTAAAACAGCCACATCAAATAATAGTCCCACACCAACAGTCCTTTTAAACAGTTATTTACCAAATACTCAGTATAAAAGAGACATGGCCTATTATATAAAGACAAACCCTGCTAAAAGTCCTTTGGGGCAACTCTTTAATTGCAACTACAGGCACACATTATGAAGAATCATCCTTATCCTTACTGAGCTGTTTTACAGACAGGCGAGATGAGTAGGGCCAACATTTTTTCCATAGGAGGACATCTCCAAATTTTTGAGTAGGTACCAGTAAAAGATGATCAGCAGAGGGGAAACACTTCATATCTTCTAAACATTGTTCTGCAATAGTGATGATCTTCAACTATATCAAAAGGGTTATAAAATAAACTTTGTGGGTTATAGAAAACTAAGGAAGCTTTGAAGTTTATTGCCCTAGCCATAATGAGATGTACCTTTTCCATCTCTCCCTCAACATAAGAACTCATCTAGCCAATGTAACTCAGTTGTTTTTACTGACTTTTATCTTAAAAGACATATTCAGAATGTTACAGAAGTGTCCTTATTTATTACTATATTACATATAAAATAATAATGATATTTGTGCATATATATGTGTTTTTTTGTGTGTGTACATCCTCTCTAAAATAGTCAGAATGTTAGAGAGAGAGGAACCTTAGCACTTATTGTATTTTTTCTTTATCCTTTTAGAGATAATGTGAATAAAGCCAACAAGGACTAACAACTTGACTGATGTCCCTCAATTAATGATCATCATTCTGTTTAACAAACATTATTACCTATTGAAAATTATACTGACTACAGGATCAGCTTAAGTGAGATCTAATTCTCACAATTCCACCTTTGTAGGTTTCCAAATTAACACTATATGCCATCTATATTCCTCAACTGCATATAAATTTTATGATAAAATATATATCATATGCTATCTGGAAGGAAATCTTTGCTCATCACAGTTTGTCATAGATCCTATCCACTGGCTCCTTACTTGGTCCATGCCAGTCCTTTTGGGATTAGCAGCTGCTATGAACAAACACATAGCAGTAAGGCTGAGTAACTTGGCACACTTTAAATAGATCAAGTTTGGTTTTAATTTAAAGAATAATTTGATTCAGTAATGTTATTTAAACAATTGTAAAACCTCTCACAAAAACTCACATGTAGTAAATGATCAAAGCTGTGGTTATTTAAGTTTTTATTTGCTAAAAATGTCAAGATAATATTTTTAGCAAAAATTTCCATTTCATTCTTAGCTATAACTTTGGAGGAAGGGAGTCAGTTAAAATTTCAGTTTCTATCACTTTGCCAGAAATAAGCATATTTGGTAACCATTTGGAATACTTTTGTCTTTTAGCTTCAAATCCATCAGGATTTAAGGTAGGGAGCATCAATCACTATTATTAAAACAAATTGGATCAGACAAAAATGCCCTTGCTCTCTTTAGTATCATATTGTTTTGCTATTATAATTTATAAATAAAATTAAATGTGTAATCAGAACAGTGGAGATAGCACTATTATTTTCATATTTTTAATATTTAACTATACTCTTTATAAGATGATGAGAACTTCTATTTTTCATAAGACAGAGTATATTATTTTCCTATTTTTCCTACTGCTGTTGTTATAAATCATCACAATTCTAGTAGCTTAAAATGAACATAAATTAATTATTTTACTCTTCTGGAGGTCAGAGGTCTGAAATGGGTCTCACTGTTCTACAATAAAGTTTGTTGGCAGGGCTGCCTTCCTTTCTGGAGGCTCTCAGGGAGAATCCATTTCCTTGCTTTTTCCAGCTTCTAGAGACTGCCCACATTCTTTGGCTCAAGGCCCTCTTCCATCTTCAAAGCCAGTAACAACCAGCTGAGTGCTTCTCACATCACCTCACTCTGACTCTCTGTTCTCCCTCTTTTACTTAAAAATAAAAAAAAGCTTGTGATCACACTAGACCCACCCAAACAATTCAGGACAATGTCCCCATCAGATGATTAGCAAACATTAATTTCATCTGCAACATTAATATCTCTTTGCCATGTAATACAACATAGTCACAGGTTCTGGGATTTAGAACATGGACCTATTTAATGGGCCATCATTCTGCCTACCACAAAGGAATAAACAATATTGGTAGTAAAAATGAAAACAAAAATGCTAGTACTTTTAAAAGTTATATATACACGTAATTTTTTTAAAGCACTGAAGCGTTCACAAGAAAATTATAGAGCCAAAAATTCGAGGGAAAATGCAAACTCATAGAGTATGATAACTTGTTTTGTGCTGAGGACATCTGTGTTCTATCAAATGTGACTTAGTTTTTGACATCCTCACCTGTGTGAAGGGGAAAACAAATGAAAATCTGGGAACCATGCAAAGTAGGGAATCTAGCAGAAGCCCTCCCCTCCCCACACATACATTAATCTGTCTACCATGTTAACATCAGGCCACTAGATCTTCTCTACCGTGTTAACATCAGGCTACTAGAGATAAAGTTGCTTATGATCTGAGCTTTTGTTCCCCAAAAGTTGCAATCACAAGCCAACATTTGTTCAAATTGCAGCCAAGTTTATATCACTTAGGTGGACCAAATAACTTGTATGTTCAAACCTCCAGCTGCCTGGCCAAAGCAAACACACATTCCCTTTGGAGGAATTTACCCTCATCTTAGGCCTTAATGAATTACTAAATATAATATGTAAAGGCAGTGACCAAAAAATAATAAAAATAATCAAGTTCATGAAAAACAAAGCATCTTGATTGAGAAGAAACACAAATAGTAGAAAGTTGAAACTGATTTGTTAAAATTATTATATGTAATACATATGTATGTATATTCTAAAATAACTCCTTTTGTCATATTTAAAGAAATACAATATAAATTTGAAAATTTTACAAGAAATAAGAAGCTATAAAAGAATATATTTTAAGAAAACAAAGCTTCTGGAAATAAAACAAATTAATGAAATGTGTAAACTAAATGAATGGGTTTAACATCAGATTTTAGTATCAGATTAGACACATGTGAAGAGAGGATTTGTACACTGTCAAGGATATTTTATCAAAATAAAGCTCTGGGAGGAAAATAAACAGATAAAAATATTAAAAACCAGAAAGAGAAAGAGAGAGAGAGAACTTAAGAGACATGGAAGATAGAGTGAGAAGGTCTAACAAGTATTTAATCAGAGTTCCAAAAAGAAAGAAAGAGAGAATTGGGTAGAAGCAATATTTGAAAAGTAAAAAGTTGAGGATTTTCCAGAACTGATATAAAACACTATTTCGTGGCTGCAAGAAACCAGATGAATCCCAAGCATGATAAATAAAAAGAAAGCTAAGCCTAGATATATCACAGTAAAACTATAAAACATTCAAGACAAAAAGGAAATATTTAAAGTTGTCAGGGTAGGGGGAGAATAAAAGGCAGGTTTCCTTCAAAAGAGTTCACTGCCAGCCAACGCGCATTGAAGGAAATTCTAAAGAATGAACTTCGTCAGAAGAAAAGTGATCTGAATTAGGTCAGAGATGCAGAAAGAATACAGAAAAGGAGACTGTAAATATGTAGAAATGTCAGTATGAACATTTACTACTTTGTAACATAATCATGATCAATGTCTTCTGGGGCTAAAAAATAAAAAAATTAAGTGGACAGAGAAAACTTTTCTATGATTTGCCATCTTTCATGGCAATATAAGTGTGTTTCTCACTGATCCCCTGTAGTAATAGGCTTAATAAAAATAAATTCTCCCTCATAGACTTTCTATTAATGATATTCCAGACATAGTGCTGAATAATTTAGTTACTATCCATAGTCCTGTGAGATAACTATTATTAAACATTTTTACACATGAGAAAATGAGACAGTAAGTTTCTATAGTATTCAAATATTCTAAAACTAGTAAGCATTTCAGCCCAGATATATCTAACTTTTGTCAGAAAAGGTCCCAAAAACCTTACATGTGAACAACTAGGCTTCCTGAAAAGGACAAGTAATTTTTACTAGCACATGTGCTGAGATAGAGAGTTAAAGGATTTAAGGTTCTAGTAAACACAAAGTTGATGCAATAAAGCAACTGCTTCATGAACTCAAAAACAGAGGAAGAAAAGGAGAAGCAACATAATGTTATAGTAATATAACAATATAATTCATAGTCAGACATTTATTTTGTTCAGTAACTGAGAAAAGTAAGCAAAAAAAAATAAAACCTGGTAAATATGTTTGCTTAACATTTATAAATGCTGATTTTATATATCCAACTCTAAAATTAAAAAATGACAACGACATAGTACTTTAAACAAATTTCATCCTTCAAAAATTTAACAAAATTCTCCTCACATCTAGGTTAATTGAAGTTTGGTTTGTTTTTTTTTTCAGTTCATTGAAACATCATCTAATTAATTTTTTCTAGGCTTATTTTTCAAATTTTATTTATGATATATCAAATAACAATATATAAAAATTTATAAAGTGTGGCAGGTCAGGTAATGATCCCTTAAAGCTATGCACACCCTAATTCCTGGAACCTGTGAGTACATTACCTTATATGCCAAAAGGGATTGTGCAGATGTAATTACGGCTATAAACCTTAAGATAGGAAGATCATTCTGAATTACCAGGTGGACCAAATCTAATCATATGAGCCTTTAAAAACATGCACATTTCTTTGGCTAGAGGCAAAAAGATAGAAAAAGATGTGGCAGAAGAGGAAATCAGAGAGATTCCAACCATCAGAAGAATTTGATATGTCATTGCTTGCTGGAATTAGAGGGTGTGCTCCTGGAAATAACAGCTACCAGTTACCAGTTGGTAACACCAGTTACCAGTGCCAGGGAAGGACCCCAACACCATGGAGGATAGCAAAGATGATCACAATGCCACCTACTGGGAAGAGGTCCAAACACTGCTGTCCACTGCATCCTGACATAGGATTCTCCCAGGAAAACACATTCAAGCCCTGAATGGAACAATGCTTTTACTCAAAAAGAGAAGAGATAGAGCAAGATTATCTCCAATACTGTACATTAATTCCCCCATGGTTAGTGGATCCTCTTGACAGTCAAAGTAGGACAATTGGCTTAGCACGCTCTTTTCACGCTAGAGCAGAAGGACCTCTGCTTCTCCCTGGAGTCTGAAATATTGAAAGCTGAGGGTATACCTGAGGGGCACAGACACATATGCTTAAGTAGCACAAAGGAGTACTCCCTGAGTCTGAAATAGAGAAGGATATTCCCACGCAAAGTGATAAGTCCCACACAGGCTGGGTTCTATTTCTCTTGGTAAAGAAATATTCCAGGCTCAAGATTAATTGTTATGTAGCCCAATCAGGATCTAAAGGCTGGGCATAAGACTTTAGCCTTTTCCAAATGAATAAGATAAAAAAAGTATCATTAGTGAGATAACTAGGTAAAGAGGAATTCAATAAACATTCTTTTTGTAAGACATGTTGAAGCCTTTAATAGGCTTACGTGCATATTTACTCTTCAACTTTGTTAGCAATTTTTAGCTGAAATATCCAAAAAAAGCAGTTTAACAGTAGATTTTTGTGTAAATGAATAAATCGGCTCACTTTACAGGTTTATCGACTATGTGTCACTTACATTATTTTATTATTTTGGGCAGTATGAATATAACATAATGTACTGGATGTCAATGTTATTCTAATTTCCTGGTAGTAAATCAAAACTGTCTTCATATAAAGAGAATTGTTCACTTTTTGCTTTCTATAACTGGCAGGATGGACACTAGAAAAATGAAATGCATCAAGCATATCCACATGTGGCATTGTTATTAAACTGTAAGTACTTCAAAAAACAAAAACAAAAACAAAAACAAACTTCCAGTTTACAACTCTGTTTTCCCTGTCAGTCAAGTGAGTTCTCCTTGTGACTGACTCTTGAAATAGTAATTTGACTTTCATTTTAGTAAATTCTGTGTCATTGTTTAACATGAATTAAAGTCTAATATATTGAGGATCAATATTAACTTGAATGCTTGTCCTTTAAGATTATTTTTGATTAGAACTGTAGCAATGTACTATGTGTAATATATATAAGGTATGAAGTTATGATCCTGAAAAGTAGTCAATTCCATAATCCCAAGACACTGTTAAAGCTTATTTAACCAATCACAACCTGATCATTGTCAGGTGTCTAGATGAAACCAGAGACTTATATTTAGTGTTGAGACATAAAAATAAATGCAGACTAGAATAAATCATAATAAAGTAATCCAGTTTTTCATTATTAAGCCAGGAGTGGGGATAAACAAAGAGGTTCAAATTCTACTCAAATTATTGGGTACAATATCATCTTGTAATATGAGAACTTTCCTAAATCATTGGTTGGTCTAAACTTTCTTACCATTTTAAACACCTGTTAAATCCTCTTATAAACTTGATTGGAGTGAACACGAACACATTAGTACTAAAGCTGCTAACAGTACCATAAAATATCCCAGAAGACTTTGATTCATTCATTAATTCTCAAACACAAAGTCAGAAGTGATTTGATTTAAATATCTGGCATAGCAAGCAGTAGAAGAGAATTTGCTACCCAGTAAGACAATGCTAGTATCTAATGGGCACTAACACTGAATAATTTTCATTGGAAGGGATTCAGAAAGGATTTTATTCTTTATTATAGACAAATCAAAGAAATGACAAAGTCTTAAAATTGTACCTCGTATGTTTTTTTGTTTGTTTGTTTGTTTGTTGTTTGTTTTTTGTTTTTTGGGGGGGTCTTTTTTGTTTTGTTTTGTTTTGTTTTGTTTTTAGAGAAGTCATTGAATGCTAGTATGGAACTACCAGAGCAAGAAATGGGAGAGAATAAAATTCAGAGAAGGGAGTCTAACATTCATGACTCTTTTATTCTCACAGAATTTACCAAGTGGAAGAGGCTGGGGGAACAAAATCAAAGTCTGGGATATTCTAAAAGAGTGACCCTGGTGAATCGACATTGAGTTTGAACTGAGGCCCCAAAGGGATGAATCCTAGTATTCAGGGTGTAAACCAAATTAGCCACATTTCATATGCCCTTAAGCTTTGTTTTGAGTCAGGTAGAAAATCTCATTGCCTCGGGTTTAAACTAAGGTTCTCTAAATTGTTATGGACTGTGGCAATGGTAATTTAAATCTCCTTTGGTGTAAAGTAACATTTTCCTAGGACTCAAGCTAATTTCTAAAATTAAATTTTAAACTTAATATCCTTCACATATTCAAAGATCACCAGAAACCTAAGGATATAAGACTCCATGAGTGAGAAATGATAGACAATAGAACAGACTCATAGGCACTCAAAGATATTAGAATTATTTCACGTAGATGATAGATGTATATCTTTACTATTTTAAGGATATGTATGTCAAGCTTTAGTTTGAGAGCAGAAAATGTTAAAGTTACATAAAAGATATGAAAAAGAACTACCTAGATAGCATAAAAATGAAAAAATACAAGAACTAAAGTTAAAAATTCAGTGGTCTTGCTTTGGGGGAAATTAGAGATACATAAAGCAAAATCAAGTGAAGTAGAATGTAGATCTAAAAGAAAAAAATCCAGAATGAAACCCAGGAGGTTAGGGGTAGAAGTGGAGTTGTGAGGTGAAAAAGGAACTGTAAAAGGATATAATAATAAAGTGTTTAAATATGTTTAGAGTGTCAGAATGAGAAGGTGGAGGATATAAAGCAGAAGCAGTATTTCAAGAAACTAAAGGTAAGAATTTCTCAAATTGATGAAATTCATCAATTTGTAATTTCAAGAAGCCCAACGAATCTTCAGCAAGTAAATTAAAATAAATCTAAAACTAGATATAGTCTTGTGAAACTGCAGTAAATCAAATGCAAAAACCTTCAAAGTAACTAGAAACTAAAACAGTCATCTTTCTACATGAAAAATTTAATATCTTGATTCTTTCTCAAGGCTTCTCATACTAGTTCCATAACCAATTAGAGATTTCACTTCTAAATATTATAAATGAATTATGGTTAAGTTTATGAAAAGAAACAAAGGACTTAAAATCTCTCTCCTCTCCATATTGCATTAAAAAGTTCACACTGCATTTTCATAATTGGAAAATAAAGGAACATTAAAATTAAACTTAGAATTTACTTTCTAAATGATTAGATTTCCAAAGCAGCTCAACATTCCAGTTTTCCTTGTCTTTACTGGGAAATGAACTGACAATCATTACTAAATGAGATGATAGATATCACAGAGTATTATATATGTCCTATTAAATGTATGGATATAAATGAGCTTGAAAAAGCAATCTTCATAATGCCTAGGTGGAGAGCCAGAGGAGAAAAAGAGCAATTAGGGAGATCATTTTATGAACTATATAAGTGTCTAACCAATGTACCATGTACTTGAAACTAATAATAAAATAAAATAAAATAAAAATCTTCACATGAAAAAGAAATAAACATAAAAGTTTTCCCTTTCTGATTAGGGGAATCAAGTTAAGGAAACTACTGTGTTTAACATAATTGTCAAATATATGTTACACTTAGGTTATATACCTAGGATTTTAGTCTTTAAAAACAATTAAAATTTAAATGTTGGATGACTTGTATTTTAAATGAGAGTTAAATGTTGTGGTAATTATCTGAAATAGCAAATTATCTGAAACTCTCTTACTATAAATCCACTTACCCATTTAATTCAAGCCACTGTCCTGGAAAAAGAGAGAGAGGTAGAGACAACTCTAAGATTCTTTGGTACAATTTTACAATTTTTTCTGCTGCAATTCTAAAATTTAAAAGCTCTGAAATCCAACTTTTTTTTTCTCGATTCATTTGGCTATAGAACCTAGTTGAAATTGACAGAAAGCTATTTCTAATCTTAGATAATTTAGGGTGAATTTGCTACAATTTTTTTTTTGCTATAAAATTTGCTACAAAAATGTTAATTGTTGGAACAAGGGTGCTGCCACAGACACCCTAGGGGTGTTTCATAATATGCAGTACATGTATCTTTTTAAAACTCTAAAATATACCAGATTCTAAACACATCTGGCACCAAAGCTTTCCAAATGGGATATATTCTTCTACTGAGCAAAAGTGAGGATCTGTTGGTGGCACATGTTTATAAATACTTCATCACCTCCAAACAAGAACAGATATATCCAAAATTAAATTATAGGATGGCAGCTCTTGAGGGTTTTCTTGGGGGTAGGAGACAGAGGCAATGGGAATATATAAAGAAAGGATTCTCATCTCTTCAGTTTACATTTGTAGATAAGACAATTTGCTTAAAGTTGCATTTAACTCGGCAAGATCTACCCATTTTGAAAAGACATATGTCACTGCTAACTTCAGGAGAAAACAACCACCCAATAAAACTCAACTTTAAATTTTAACAGGAAGAAGAAAGACAAAAGTGTCTTGATATTTGTTTCAATTTTTTTTCCCTGTAACTTGAATTCAAGATTTCAAAAATATGGGTAGGGGAATTGTTATTCACAATAGACTAGTAAGCTTGCTATTTTTCTCTGCTTTAACCTTTGTAGTAGACCCACTTTTCACAGCCCAGTGGAAATTTAGGGACCTATTTAATATTTTTTTTTGGTTTACCTAGAATTAAAAAGTCATTGAAAGTTGAAATAAACTAAACAAAATAGCTTATATTTCTTTAAACAAAGATTCTAATTACTGCATGAAACTACTTCCTTGTTAAATAGAAATATAGGACTAATAAGAAAAATAAGACACCAAATTATATATCATTATCAGACATTATTTGAAAAATCAAATACACTTTATGTATCTTGATGGAAGAATGGCAGATGTATGCCATACCAATTGGGAAGGGAATGAACCTAAAAGGGGTGAAGAAAATAAAATTACAAGTTACTGAGACTGATATGCTCTGATTCAAATATATCTTAATTTTTGTATGTATAAAGGAATCAGTAGATCATATATATACAACTGTGAAGACCATCTTGTGTGAGTAAAGACCAATTAAAGGACAGAAATTAGGCATACCTAATATTTAAATAAACACCTTAAAGAATAACACAGTCTTTGGAATAATAAGAATTCTTTTCAATTTCCATTATAAAAAGATAATGAGCAAATGTATGAATATGGAGTGATCTTGTTATTAATAGTATAAATTAAAAGCAAGATATATTTATTTATTGAATAATCTCTACAAACAGATAGAGGTAATTTACCCTAAAAAAAAGTTCCAATAGAGACAAATTAATTCTGACTGCTCTCGTGTTTGTTTGTATATATGTATTTTTGTTTGTTTGCTTGTTTTTTTAATTCTTTGATATGAAAGAATTAGAGGAAGGCAGAGTGGAAAAAATAACCAGCATGGGAGTATTCCCGTTACCTTTCCTTCAAGGGAAATAAGAGAAAAACTGAGAAGAGAAGCAGCATGTACAATGTAAATATTTAATATGAAGATGGTAGGAGAGAAACCTCTCTCAGAAACGTAACCTTAATCAGCCAGTCTGAAATTTTCTAGTCAATACCAATGAGGTAATTTTTCACTTGGGCCCTCTCCATTCCATCCCACCCCAACCCCGCAAGAAAGAAGAGGCAATCTGCATGATAAAAACTCTTGCTATTCCCTTCCTCCCAAAATGAGATGCTCTGGTCTAAAAAATAGTCTTTTCTTTTGTAAATAGCTCTCCTGCCCTACTCTTCTCCCTATGAGAACCTTCCGTATAACACAACCCCTTAGAGCACTCTAGCTGCTAGATGGGATGCTGCTAATCCACGAATCACTTAATTAAGTCGATTGGATCTTCATCTTTACTCAGCTGAATTTTATTTTTAAAACTTTTATCAAATAATTGTGCTTATCCTGCAACCGTATCTCACCACTTGGCTACAGCTACCACAGGCCTCCTGCTCTGTGAAAGATAATATCAAGGAAATGAGATGATATTCCACAGACTAGGAGAAAATATATGAAAAAGACATCTAGAAAAGTAAAAATTATGGAGACAGTAAAAAGACCAGTGATTGCCAGTGGTTTGGGGGAAGGGATAAATAAATAGGGAACAGAGAATATTTAGGAAGGTGAAAATATTCTGTATGATATTATAATGATGGATACACGCCATTAAATATTTGTCCAAACCCATAGAATGTACATCAAGAGTGAATCCTAATGTAAACTTAGGACTTTAGGTGATTATGCCCTATCAATGTGGATTCGCCAATTCTAACTAGTGTACCACTCTAATGTGGAATGTTGACAATTAGGGAGGCTACGCATGTGTGACGACAGGAGGTGTATGGAAATCTCTGTACATTCATAGTTTTGTTGTGAACATAAACTGCTTTTAAAAGATAGTCTTTAATTAAAAAAGAAATTACTCCTTGAGAAATGTATACTGGCAATATACAGTGGTCTTACGCAATAATGTTGAAATTTGATATCCAAACTAAAATCCATTTTAAATTTGCAGTGCTACTTTTATTGCAAAGGTATTAAAAATGAGTAAATTATATCCATTTTACCTAATGTATATATTTATATATACACATTATCATATATATATATATATATGTGTGTATATATATATATATATTAGTGGCTATATAGTTAATCATTTTATATGTAAAATTTAATTTTACCTATAATAATTTAATAAATGAGACTCTAAAGCCACCTCATTAAAATTTACTGTAAAAAGCTTATCATGTAATTGTTTTCTAAACTAACTTCCCTCTCAAAATTCATATCTGAATTGATTTAATGAAGACAAAAACATTCTATACACACAGACACATATAGGCACACACACAATTACATGTGTATACACACAGGAAAATGACAATACTTTAATAATACATCAGGCCTTTAAAATATATTTTTAAAAATAACAAAATAGAAATAGAAAAATCTCAAAATATTAAAAGAAATATATAAAAGTAAAATACTTAAATTGAAAATATAGTATTGTACTTTACCACTTCACATTTCATTTATAGCTAGTCATTTTAGGTTTTTCATCCATTTCCAACTTTCTTTAATCCTATCTTTGTTTCATTAATTTATTATTATTATCATTCATAAGTTTTACTATTGTTTTATAAAACATTTGAACTATAACACAATTTATGACATTTCCCTTGGTTGATTTATAATTTATGTCTGTCCTCTTGAATGGCAAAAAAAAAAAAAAGGATAAAAGCCTATATAAATGAGTAATCACTGTAATAACTGTTTAGGTCAAATTTTATAAAGCAGAGGAAATAAAATATTCTCATTAGGTGGAGTGCAGACTAAAAGGGTGGACACAAGTTTTAAATCTTAGCAATTACTGTTTCTTAGAAAGAATGTGAAACTATATTCATGATGTTCTCAAGATGCAAACTCTTAAATAAATTTTTGGGGAAAAAAAAGGCTGTCTGGGAAAATGGTAAAAACCTGCAATTACCTTCTGCCACTAGATGGAGCCCAGGCATTTATATGGCAAAATCATTATGCTTACAGTAGGCTATATTTGATTATTTAGAAACTGACAAATGGGTAATATAATCTGAAAAGGGTGGGGGGAAATAGATTTTTTTTATATGATAGTGTTTTGGTAAAATACAAATTAATTAAAAGTAAACATTACTTCTTTTCTTTAGGGTCCTCCTTCCAGAATACAGATATTCCAGCACATAAAACACACAGACTCCTTTACTTTTGTGTCTGTCTCTCAACATTTTATCTATTTGTAAAGGCTTCTCTAGAATTAGCAATAATTCTCTTAAGATTATTCTGGCTCTGTTTTTTGTATTTTTTTCTGAATTTACTGATCATATGAAACATCCATTCTTGATCTTGATCATACATATCTCTTACATGTGGCTACAATGATTTCATTTCACGAACTGGCTTTTCTTTTGTGAGAAATGATACGACTCTATGGTCTTCTCTTTGGATATCAACTTCAAAAATACAAATGGCCTACTTGAGACAAACAGATACCATTCGTTTGTTGTAGGATGCATCCTTAGGCCTTTGGGAAGTAGGGCAACCATAGAGGAAGGGTTTCTATACTCAAAAGGCATAGAAAGGAAGAAAAAAAAAAAACAGACATTTGGTGCATCCTGACCTCAATAATTAAACTGGTCTGGCTGTCAGGCATTATCATGGAAAAATTCAAAAACTATAATCCCAGGACCAAGAAAGAAAAGATTTTGTAAATACTTGGAAAGCTTGCAACTTTCCAGAGAAAAGAATTTTGATATTTGTAGGCTTAATGTAAATTAGTTCCATTGTTTTTGATAAATTCTGAAGGTTCACAATGAATAGTATTTATAATTTTGCTGAGGCAAATATTTGAATATCATTGTGTTACAAAGTGGCTGCACCAGCATGAGCCTTTTGGTTTAAGAGCTGGTCTAGTTAACTGTCTAGCATATGTGTGATAACTCAGTTCTGTTGTTCTCAACACATAATTTACGAAAGAAATGTTTTTTTTTTTTTGACTTCTCTGACAGATTCTTTTAAATCTCAATTTTAATTTTTTTGTTTCATAATTATAATTAGTAGAAAGCTCAAAATGAATAAAGCTTGAGGCTATGGTTCAATAAAAAATAAACTAGTGTTGAAGGAGACCAAATATTTTGGGATAGGGAGAATGTATCAGCTACCAAAAGTGTACTTGGACCTGGATACCAGAAAGAAAAGAAGCAAATGTGGGAATGACCAGACTGAGCCTGAGGCATGTTTCTGGAGTTTCGTTTACTTGCTCACATGCAAAAATCATTTGTTCAGCAACTACAGTGTATCATATCAGTCACTAGGTTAAGGAAAGCTAAATATCCATAAATGTAAGCTAGTAAGGAAACTCAGGAGTTTAATGAGAAAAATATATATATGAAAAGAACCAATTATGGCATAGTGATACAGGATATATATATTACAATGGGAGACTATTAGAAGATTATCTACCTTTGTGAGGTAGAGGTTGGAAGTGAGGGGGGAAAAGGAAAGGTTCCCTGAGTAAATTATGTGCTGATTTCTTCTTTTTATATTAAATTTATTGGGGTGACATTGGTTAATAATGTCATAGATGATTTCTTAAGCTATTAAAAATTCAGGCAAATTAGGGAATGAAGATTTCGACTGAAGAGCAAGGAAAGGAGATCCTTCCCATGTGAATAGCCTGTACTCAGGCAGAGTGAACTATGAAAAGTTTACTCCTTCAGAGAAGAAGGTACTAGGATAACTGAAAAAAATAAATTTGGTGCTGGAGAAGCTAATAAAAAAGTATTTTACTATACCTGATATCCAGAAGCAGTCATTAAGGGTTTTAGGCAGGCAAAGGAAACTCATGTTTTTATTTCAAATAGTCAATCAATATTCTTTTTAAAAGTAAAATTTAGACGTACCTTTTAAAGATTAAATCAAATCGCATTCCTCTTCTGTTCAAAAATTTTCAATAATTTTTGTGTATTTTTTACAGTAGCCGACAAAACTACAAATTCTGTTCTTTGAAGCATCTCCTATTCCTTCCCTCCCCCCTCATCAATCCTTTCCCTTGATATAGCTCTTCCATGAACACATTAATTATATTCCCATAGCAGGGCTTGGAACAATCCTTTCTCTCTACCTGAACCCATGCTCCCTAAAATAACAGATGGCTTGCTCCTTTACTTCCTTCAGGCATTTGCTGAGAGTTCACAGGGAACACATACATCCATTGCAATCCTTCCTCCATCACACCCCAACTCTTCCTCCACTTCCCTTGCTTTGTTACCTCTCACATCTGACTTTTAACCATGCAACCTTCTATGTATTTTATTAACTTATTTCTATTGTCTTACTATCTCTACTTACATAAGCTCCCTGAGGGCTTTGATTTTCCTTCGTATTGGTTTTGGTGTATCTTTAGAATCTAAGACAATTCCTGGCACATAGTTATGCCCATTAAGTATTTATTCAATGAATTAAATCATTTTTTATGAAAATAATTTATTAAAAACTTTGGAAATCTAAGGAGAGAAATTATAAGGAACTCTAATTAAAGTTTAATAGTGCAGAGAGAAAACCCGCACGATTAAATTGGGAACCCCTAAAGGGCTTAACAAGACTTTGTCTATTCTCATCCAGCCTAGGGCCAGGTAAACGATTAATGCTTGCTTATGGGAAAATATTAGTTTGTAAAATGAAAATGACATAAAAATAATTAAAATGTTGTTTTTTCCTCAGAGGGGAATAACCTAGCAACTAACTGTTGCCATTTTTATACCGTTAGTATTTATTGACACAATAGTGCCCCCTTATTGATCACTATATTTTATGTGTTCTGTTTATCATCAGATTTAATAATGTCAAATCAGTGAGATCATCCCCATTCCAGATGCTATTTGCTGGAGGAGCATGAGGGGGCTCTATATCCCATAAACATCTTCTCCTTGTTGACTTTGGTAGAGAGCAGAGATGCTGCTCACTAATATTAATGAAGTATCAGAGGACTGAACATAAAAACAAGACACATATCTTGTGCTTAAATACTTTATGGACTAGTGGGCGGGGGGAGAGTTACTAAATTGAATTGTAGGGCATCATTTGTTTTTTAAATGTAGATTTATTTACAAAATGTTATAGTATGATTTCTTAAATATTTTGAGGCTACTATTTTATAAACACCACACTCTATGTAGTCACTAATAAGCTAGATTATTTCAAAGTATTATAAAAATAATATATTAATCTGCCAATCTACTATCAATACTAAAAAAATGTAGCATCTTAGGCTTATAGTTTAATTGTGCCTCATTAACCATTGGTATAAATTAACTTTACCTTTATGAAAGGAGAAAAAATTCCAAGTTTCAGAAAGAGACTTTGGGATATGTTGAATTTCAACCCTAAAAGTGATCCTGACCTATACCAAAAAAGAACTGAATACTTTGTAATACAATCTGTATGTATAAGAAAGAATATTTTTTTTACATTCATTTATGTTGTAATTTCTGGATCTGAGTTACTAGAAAGTTTGAGTTTTTCTGGTATTCAAATTCGGGTCTTTGAACTATTTGAATTTCTATAGTAGCCTTTGCTTCTGTGTACATTTACCAGCTACATTTTTTTCTGGAAGAAACACATGCCTAAACATTTTATCTTTTTATAGGGACAATTAATAACATGGATTTTAAAGTCAAATATTCTTGTGTGTATGTCTGGGCTTGCTAGTTAAGTGACCTCAGCAATACACTTAACCTTCCTCTAATCTTCACCTGCCAAATGAAGGTGTAGAAATCAGCTTGCAAAATGGTCTCAGTGATCTATACTTTCTGGTATAAATGCTGTTTTATAAGATCCTTTCACAATGAATCAAGACTGACTTTGGGTGACCTGTAGAATATGGTGGAAGTAACTTCTCAAATAAGGTCATAAAAGCCATTACAGCTTTCCCTGAAGCCTCTTGGATTGCTCGTCTGAGCGGGCTGGAGCCATATTATAAAGAACATTAAACAAACAAGCAGAGAGGTCTATATGAGAAGGAGCTGAGGTCACCATGTCAATGACCAGTACCAACTTGCTGGCCTTAGAAGTAGATGCCATAGTCCTAGTTAAGCCTTAGATGATTTCAACTGCAGCCAGCGTATGACTGCACTGCAAAGGAGACACCAAGTTAGAACTTTCCAGGTAAGCCTTTCATGAATTCCTGATTGTTACTGTAAAGCCACTAAGGCTTAGAATAATTTGTTATGCAGCCATAACAACTACAGCAGGAGTAACATATCTTATGAATTGTTATGGGGATAAAATGAGAAAATGTATATAAAGAGGTTAACATAGTAACTAGCACACAGTATGTGCTTAAAATGCCATGGTAGGGACTATTAAATTGGGGGAGGGGCAGGGAAAAGGCCAGAAAACCCTGTCTCAGGGCAGGCTGTGCTACCATATAGGCTTTTGAAACTTGTAGCGAAGACTACATGTTCACTAAAAAAAAACAGTCTCTTTGGCTGGGCTAGATTTTATTTCCCAGCCTCATTTTAGTTAAGAATGTTCATGTGACTAAGTCTGTCAATAAAGTGAGAGCAGAGATTATATATTCTGCTTCCACCATGGCCCCTAATCCCTCTAATAGACAATCTTCTATTCTCCTTCTACTCCTCCATCAGAATGAAAAGGAGGAAGACACCAAAACTTGGAAGAATACTGGCCTCCTAAAAGACCACATAAAAGGCTATGCACAAAACAGGAAGCTTAACATTGGTGTTTTTGCAAGCAAAAAATAAACTTCTATTGTGGTAAGCCACTGATACTTCCCTCCTGCTCAGACTCTCCTCTCTGTTACTGGCAGGCTACTCTGTGCCTGCTTCTGGTATATCATAGGATTGTAATGATGTATGAAGAACGGAATTGATATCAACTGTTGTAAGTCCCATTGAGACTAAGATCTGTCTCATCAGAAACTTTCATTAAATCAAAACAAAAGAGACTACATTTTCAGGCATTGGAGTCAATGTACTTCACATGTACTTGTTCTATTCTAATGTATCCTTTCATTGTATCCTCTTACTGATATTTTATCCTATTTCCCCCCTTCATTTGCCCACCTCAGCTACAGCTTTTTGCCCATCCTAATCTGCTATTCTGATTTTCCCATTTACAAGTTGCATGACCTTGAACAAATCACAATATAAAACAAGACCTTTCTTGTATAAGTATAAGAATAATTAATGTAAAATGAGACCAAGTAGCTCATAAGTGTGCCCAGTACTTAGTAGGGGCTTAATAAATAATAACTATTATTATTTAAAACAAAAACTATTCACTAATTGACATATTTATATTCATTACCAAAGTGAAAATATGTTTCATTGGGGGGGGATGCATAATTATATTTAAAACTGTATTTTCACATCTTGATTCTCTGGCAGATATTACAGAGTAATATCAACATCTCAAACTATGAAATAAATTACATGATGCTCTCTGGTCATACCAAAGTTAAATGGATCAGTCCCCCTTATTTTTTTTAACCTTGAAATGTCTCTGGTGTAGAAACTCTTTATAAAGGAAAAGCTTATAGTCCAAACATATAACCACAAAATTGAACTCGATGCAACTTTACCATAATATCTTGTACTAATGTGATGATACACCTGACAAAATTTAACAAGCTTGCTGATATTTATTTCAGAGTACCACTTTGTATCCTGAAATGGATACTTATCCCAGCAGGTGTCAAGACTCAACAACAATCCACTTTCAAAGTTAAATGCAAATTACACACTGAAATTCTATAGAGAAAACAACTCTACTCCTTCCCCCCACCCACCCCAAAAGACTTCTTGTACAATATTCTCTCATGAGCGTGCTCTTAACTGATGCAGTAAATAAATTGGGGTGGGGGAATCCCTCTTTGCTGAAAGAAACATCAAAGTCCATTTCATAAATAAGAAATAAAATGTAACTTCCTTTCAACAAAACAAACACCTTGATGCTGATTCTCTACCACATTAACAAGGAATTTAAAGTCCATCTATTCCCTTTGAACTTGGTAGTAAGTTTCAATGTGCTTAGCATGTTGATGTTAAATGTGGCCCTGACAAGTGCTAATGTATACCCTTTGGGTTACTTGATACTCTCTATAGAGATATACCACTGAATTAAAAGGAAAAAAGAAAGGAAGAAAAAAAGAAAAAGAAAGTTACTGCCAGGAGTTCAAACGTTCACTTGTAAAGAAAATGACTATAGAAAACTATTGATATTTAAAATGGTTGGGGAAATATCGATTATAAAAATGATTTAACAATAATCTAAACATCACAATCAATAGTTTAAAAAACGATGCAATAAATATTTGGGGAAAATGGTTAAAATAATTGTAGTTTGGTACTTAATAGCCATTTTTATTTTCAGAGTTTTCAAATTCCAACAGTATATATTTCTAAAATATCCCTTTCTCCAAGACTCTCAACATATCAGCATTTATTATAAACTCAATATTTTAAATGTTTCATAAAACTTAATATAGACTACGAGTAAGCCCAGATAAGTGTGAAGGAAGCAAGTCATCAAGGGAAGGAATTTATTTCCTATAGCACAAAGAGGGTTCTTTAGAGCAGTAATGCTCCAAATGAAATAAAAGGAAGTTTTACGAGCACCTTTATTTTCTCATTTTTTTTTCATTTAAAGAACTATTAATAAGTAACTTAAAAAGTGGCCAAGGAAAAGGGGTAAAGAGGAAAGAATTCACAAAGCAAATTTGGAACTCTAAACATCATCTTGAAATGATATATTGGAATGTAAAATTTCAAATCGTTTTGAAGTTTCTGACAACAAAAAATAATTATCAAAAGTGTTACTTATGCCCCTTGATTAGTTTGACTACATATGTGCTAGCTTGTATATTTACAATTACGATAATTTGCTTTTTAATAGTAATATCTTTTAGGTATTTTAGAAAAAAAAACCTGCCACCTCATTGGATTCTTTTGTGATATCAGAGTGATTGAAAAGTAGGTGATTAGAAAATAACAATCTGTTATAACTTCAACCTTGCCCTCCCCTGAGGCAGTGGATTATTCCTCCATCATAATATCTTTTAGTTAATACCCAAGGCTTCACACAACTTCAAAGCAGAGATATTAAAGGCTCACTTTCCACTACAAGCAGGTGTATTTTTATTAGCTTTCTCTTTCAAAATTGCTATGACTTCACTTGCGGATATCCCGCCAACAGCCATTATTGAAAGCCTTACTATAATTGCTAAGTTACATGCAACGTCTGAAGCAAAAAACCAATGTCACTTGCGGCCCTCCAACAATTGACTGAAACCAAGTGTTACATCATTAAAGCTGAATTACAACACACCCATGGTGTGTTTTCCATGTGTGCTATTTTAAACAATAGTAGAGCAAAACCTGGCTATAAATTCACAGATCCCCAATTTGTTCAAATTCATGAACAATAAGAGCTGTCCGAGAGCCTTTTTTGGCTCCATTTTAGTCAGAAATGTCATGCACCAAAATTAAATGTCTGTTTGGATTTTATTGGAGATGGAAATGCTAGCTTTATGTTATAAATTTAAACAACCTGCCACAAAGGGAGACTCGCATTTGTATCGCTTGGGAAGGCATATTCATGTCTAATTGCTTAGGGTAACACAAATAAACTAATGTAAAGTGTTCAGTTTCTTGACTGGTTTTGTGTAGAATAAATCAGACGAAGTGATGATGGCATAGGTTTTCAGTGGATTCAGATTGGATTTCTTTTCTTTGATAGAGTTGGATGTGGATTCCAGGCATTCAGTTATTGTTAATGATTGGGAAGTTTTCTGGAAATTTATGAAAATTCAGTAAGACATTCATTAGTGCTGATAAAAAGAAATATTAGGAGTATACTCATGTTACTTTTTTTTCCTAATTAGATTCTATCCATTCCATTATTTAGTGATTAAGTGGAAATATTTCTTCTGTCACAGTGATACACAAAGTTATTATAATTAATTTTTAGAAAGGTCGACAACTTTTTTATTCGGCCTCAGTGATTTTTATGGTGCCTAGATTCCACCGGAAAATATTTAGTCACTCGCTTACTTGGATAGAAATCCATCACCTGGAATAGAAATCACGGTTAATGTGCCAGCATCTTTGTGCAGACAGGCCCTGAAAATATATACTAGGCAAGACCATTGCCAAATGACTTGTGTCTGGCCAGCACTACCTTTCAGATTTTCTCTGCATACCAGTTACTGTTAAGATTTATTATGGCATGTGTAGATAAATATATTTAAGCTTTCATACTCACAACTTAGATAATCCAGTAGCAATTTACATTCTATATATTACTAGTCTTTGGTTGTGGTTTCAGTAGCCACTCATAAGATTCAGATTTCTCACCAAAACCTAACAGTTGACTTTATGTTACTTTAAATGGTCACATTAAACCAAATGTAGAAATTTCATATATGTATTTTACTAATTCATAGAGAAATTAGTTTATCTTTTAAATACATCTCTATCAGAAAAAATACATCATAATAAATAAAAGATTCACGCCAAAATACAGAAAAGAACTGGGGGCCTGCAAAAATATGCTATAATCTTAAAGCTAAGTGCTATGCCAGGCTAAATCAACTATTCCTGTACTCTCGAATTTTTAAATCTTTACATTCCTGTGAAAAGTAACCTCCATGCACACACAAACACATATATATATACGTATCAAAAAAATTCTACCACATCACTTCTACCACATTCAATTTGCAAATTATGACAGCAAAAGAAATCCATCACATCCACCAAGTTTGGGGGAGGGGATAAAAACCAAAAGTATGCTCTCACCACAAATATATGTCCACCCAGCTCTTTCCTTTATTTAGAAAATCTCATTGCCAACTGAATCAACGCAACCATACTATTTTAAGATTTATTTGTTTTCTTTAAATTTGGCGGACACTGTTCTTTCCTATAAAACCGGTTGACTCAATATGGAAAAAAATACCCACCATTAACTTTCATACCCACTTGTTATTCTTCATCTTAAATCCCCAAATTAATCTTACTGATTCATGTGTAAGGATTGCTGTTGAATAAAAAATATTTTATGAAGTTATGTGTACTGAGTTAATGATTTGGGGGAAATTTAAGTTCTATTTAAATGTGTGCCATTGACTCTATTAATCACATTCTTTAGATTCTAGGATCTGGGCTGTTATACTCATCTTCAAGAATTTGTAATTTTGCTCCTTTGTGAATTTTGATACACATTGAGAAAGTTATAAAGAAACTAAACTATATGTTATTTCCAATTTAGACATATCTAGTAAGTCCTAGTTTGGAGCCTTTATATAATTTAAAATACATTTATTAAGTAATTTCTTATAAGGCCCTCCCTATACATATTTCAGTAAATCAAGATGACTTAGATATTTTTTATATTTAGACAATAATTTCTCCAAACTACATAAACAAAACCATTTTGACACCTGTTCCTTTAAAGTTCATGAACTTCAACATCTAAAAACATGTGCAGGACTGTCAAACATTCCAGTACCCTCCCTGGGGCACTCAAACATATGTAACCGTGTATATCACAATGTCATGTGCCATCGAGTTTCCTCGAAAGAAAGTTAACTGGGTCCTTTTATCAGAGCAGCAAAATGTCACATCTCTGAATCTGTGAGATAGGGACAAGGGCTTTGAGGAAGAAGCTTAGCTGCAACCATAGGCTTTCTAAAGTTCAAGTCAAGCATATTCACACTTTCTAAACTCAATAATGCAAGAAGTACATAAGAGGAAAACCCTTAGGCCAAAAATCATATTTCAACAACAGGCATATTTTATAATTACATAATTTCTATTATCAATCATTGCAGGAGGAAAAAAAGGTGAAGAGGGGGAGAGACAAAGAGAGGAGTGATTACCCATAAAACAAAGGTATGCCCCTTAGTTTAGCCTAGTTAAAGGGGACATTTGACGACATTCACCCCAGTTGCTCATCTCTGCTTTGTCAGAGATCTTCAAAGCTAAGCAAAGGATTTTGGAGAAAGGGGCAGGTGGGAAGGCAGATGAAATCCACCCTTACCTGCAAGATATGCAGCATATCCCCAGAGAAGAGCTCTTTATAATTCTGCCAGGGGAAATGGGAGGGCCAACTGCAACCCACCTGCTCACTCTGTACAATCTTAAAGGTTGCTAGCAATACGCACACAAAATGCAGAAGCGGCGGCGGCGGCGGCGGCGGCGGTACACTCAGGGGCGAAATCTCTTTAGCAGTCTTGTCCACCTGTCCCTGAGTGCAGCGACTGGCTGAGCCCTGCCAGCTGTTTCTTACATTCGCCAGATTGCTAGCCTTTTTGACTGCGGGCAGATAAATTAAGGCACCTGGGCTCCACCTTCCCAACTCTGAATAGCAAGAGGAAGCTACTCTCCTGTGGCTTCTTAGTTCTAGCAATTAACTGAAGAAAGTGATTAAAAGCTCAGAGGCAGACACAACAGAGGATCTGGGGTTGTAATTAAGCAGTGACTTGGGATGGCTAGAGGGAGAAAGTCATAAAAAATTTTATCTCTGGTAGAGAAGACTGTTTTTATGTATGTGAATGAAAGTCTTATTTTTTTAACCATCTACACACATTTTAATATGTTGATTTAATCTTTTTTCGCTGAGTAACATTATGTTTTAATTTTTTGATTGAGGAGAAATTCACATTACATAAAATCAATCATTTTAAAGTGGACAAATCAGAGGCATTTAGTCCAATGTTATGCAAGCACCACCTCCACATAGTTCCAAAACACTTTCATCACCCCAAAAGAAAAAGGTAAATTTTCACACATTCAAATGATAGGCAAATATAATTGCCTATCTTTATACTGCCTATCTATAACTTTATAAAAAAGGCTATGTAGATTTAAATTAACTGTAGATAAGAGCAATGTGATTGCATTTTAATCATTCAAATTATTGTTATGCAAAATATTTTGCCACTGTATCTTTGTTTTCAGATTTGGTAGCTGTGAAGCTCTGACATTCTTAGATTTATCTAATTTAAAAGTTAACAGGTGTTGGAGATGTACTTTCAAAACTCTTCCCATGTTCATATCTCCACAGGTCTCCTCTTCTCCCGTTGCAGTCTCTACTCAGGGACCAGAAGACCTAGCACTTCTATGCATCCTAAAAATTAAACAACTTTAAAATAAATTTACTGTTGAGTGTGTAAATAAATGAACATATGAAGGGATGAATGAAAGTTTATTTCAAAAGAGAGCAGATTTCATGATTACCTACACTGGATCTTTCATTAAAAAATGTAGTGCGTAGAATGAATTGTCACTTAATCAAACTGTTTTTTAAGTATATGTTAGATCTTCAATACAGACCAATGGTCGGTATAGGAGATTGAGTCCCAGCTGCTAAAGATAAAGAGTTGAATTGGTAATGAGACCAAGTTATTATCTAATCTGTTCTTTTATGCATAAATTGGCTAGACTGCAGATTTTAAAAAGTAAATGCTAACTGATAGTTTACAAACCAAAATGGCTTCAATTAAAATAATCATTATATACCTTACTTAGATTTAAATAAATTCAAATAAAGTAATATGAATTAGTGTTGCATTTATTTTGCTTGCATTTTTGTTGTTATAATAATAAAAGAAACTCATCGATTCCCATTGATCTTTAAATAGATGTCTCCCAAATTTATATTTCTAGCTTAGACAACTTGTATTATTTCCACAGTTAGATTTCCACCCATAGATATAGAGTAGGCAATTATTTAAGTCTGACATTCCATGGAGAATCAGAAAAGGGTCCATAAAATTTTATATCAATAGCATATATAAGGTTTTTAAACACATGCGACTGGGTAAATTGCCTTGGGTTGAGGGCAGATAACACAGAGTGAACCCCACCCGGGGCACTATGAGAAATGAGGTTCAGAAGGAAAGTTGGTTCTGGCAGCTGAAAAGAAGTGACTAGGAATAAAACTCACAGAGTGCATTCCTGTGGAAACCAGAGGAACAAGGAAGGAGGAAAAGGTCAAGGTTGTTGCTTCAAAAGTAAATTGAAGGAAAATTTAAACCTTTCAAATCCTTTTCTACCTAAGGAAAGCTTATTCTCCTTAATAATCCAGTGTTAATGCCTTCACTGATGAACTCCCCTCACTGCCCCTATTATTCCTCACCCCCACCATTTGTCAGACCAGGCTTTATGTCAACCTTATCATGTTATTTTCTCCAAGGTTCTAGGCAGTTTTATCAATAAAAGTGCTCAGAATGAGAATATTTTGAGGTCAAGAGATTTGGGCTTGCTATTGTGATCAGACTTTTAAAAAATTGCTTATTCATGTATGTATTTAGATATTGTCATATGTGTTAATATTCTGATCAACATAGTTTTTGTTTTTATTCTTTATGTGAGAGTACAGTGCAGTGGCAAAAATAAAGAGAGAAGTTTGAATTGTACCCTTGTAACTCATAATTATATGACCTTGGATGAGTTAACTCTCTGGACCTCAATTTCTCCATCTGAAAAACGTGGATAATAATATATACTAAAAGGTGCTGTGAGGAGTAAATTATAATGCATTATATTCTAAGGACACTCCTTGCAATTGTATATTAATGTGATAGTGTATCTCACAATTATCCACTGTAAAATAATCAATTCTATTTATTAATAACTATGTTTCTTTTATGATAGAATATATCAATGCCTTTTTTTCTCTTAATACATTTAATAGAAAATTATCTTTCTGTCAATGGGGGCTTGAAGACCCTACTTGTTTATTCACCCTTATTTCATCTTCAATTAAGGTTTAAATATAAAATTATAGTAACTGTAGACTATAGTGTATGAAATATTTAACTTATTTTCTATCCTAACACCTTACATACTATGAAATGTAAGGCAAACAGCTCCAAATCTTTGGTTTAGAAGATTTTGAATGAAAGAGGTCAGGAAAAGAGATAAAAGAATCTTTAGTAGGTCCAGGTTTACTTTGGGAATTTACGATATCTTAGTCTTTCAGGATATAGCACCGTCAAGGAAGAAATATAATTCAAAAGATCAAATTACAAAAGTAACACAAAAAGTTCTGAGTCATATGCATAATTCCTTACCAACTTCCTTGCTTTCACCTCACTGCTGTTTTATTTTTATTTGTATATGTTTGAAAATGACATGAGCTTCATAGTCTCTGCTTTCATTTTGCTATAATATTAACCACAAAACTTTTGTAAAAATTATATATGATATTGGTGTTCGCCTTTCAAAGATGATTCTGAATCATGAATTTATTTTTTACTTAGAATTAAAATAGTAAACAAAATTTATCCTTCTGGTAGCATGTCTTAAACAGTTTAAAAGTTGAAATTTGTACTCACCCAAGCACACTTAGGAAACAAGATTGAGGATATAATAATTTTCCTTTCACTACTCATGAAATTCACTGGAAGATACTGGCCATCGTTGTCTTCTTAAAATGTGGGGAATTTAAAAAAAGAAGCAACTGAGCAGTCAACTTGGCTGACACAAAAAGATACAAGTCCAAGCTTAAGAGTAAATCAAGATTTTTCTTGATTGCCTGTTTAGAAAGTAATACATATTTTTGGTCACTGATATAACTAAAGAACCTATAGCAGCATATGACACATAACAGTTACTCAATATTTTTTAAATAAATAAATGCATAAATATATACAATTCAAATACTTAAGCCCTAATTCCCTTAAGAAATTTGAGCTCTTATCCACAAAGCCAAAGCAACACTTACTGAGTTGTGAACATAGTTAATTTTGCAATGGACAAATGGTTTCAGATCTTCAAGTAATGTGTATAATGAAAATGCCTTACAACTTGAGATTGAAAATATGAATGCATGTTTTCTTTGCTTTTGGGAGAAGACTTTTGCATTAGCAATACAGTAGGACCACCTGAATTGCATAATGATTTTCCACTGGTTAAATAAATCTCTAAACTTAAAGCAACTCTCAATATTTTATCAGAATTAAATAGTTACTCTACTCTTTTGTATTTATTAATTTATCTCTTTGGTAAGATTGTTGTTTTCTTGAGATGCAAAGAAAGAGATAAATTCTCTTAAATCTCAGTTTTCTGATTCTACGTTTCTATCAGAGTGACAATCCTAGTTCAAGTTGCTGTCACATTTTACCATGATTACTACAATAAATCCCTAATATGTTTTGTTTCTCATCTGTTCCCCACCAATTCCTTCTTTACAAAACCATTTCAGTGATTATGTCAAAATGAGAATCTAATCAAATGGCCTCTATGCTTAAAACTCTTCAATGCATCAATTGTAATGACCTGAAGACATAGTCCCAAACTTGTGTGCTATCTACACATCTTTTTCTGCTGTTGCCCTTGTTTGTTTTTCTAATATTATCCTTTGTGCTCTTCCACTCTCGCTTAACACTATAGCTAAAAAGGACTATTGTCAATTTTGCAACAGGCAGAAATTTTTTACATACTGACATTGACCCAAGCTGCTTGGTCTGCTTGAAATGCACTTTTTCACAATCTTTCTGTTGGTAAACTTCCGTTCATGCTCAAGACACACATTACAATCTCAGGGAATCTTAGCACACACCATAGCTGGATTATTTATATTTTTCTTCTGTGTTCTCTCAGGGCATGCTTACTGGAATTATAGGTTTCCTTGTTCATCTCCTTCCAATTCTTAAGCACTGGGATAATGTCTCTCTTGCCTTTATCAAAGTCATCTGTCTCAGTACGTGGTATTAATGGTGTTGTTATTGTTGTTTTCATTATCATCAACAGCAATTGTTAAATACTTACTATGTAGCATAAATTATCCTAAGCACTTTACATACAGTATTTTATTTAATTAACCCCAGAGAACTTGCAAATGTACTTTCAGATATTCACAGAACTGGAAGATATCAAAGTCAGGACCCAAATCGAAGTTTGTATCAGTCCAGAGCCCTGTTCCCGGTCACTGTTACCAATTCATTACAAAGTTGCTACTTTTAAATATGTGTTGAGTATGTGAGTGATTGACGGGCCCATTAAATCCAAGTAAGGTGAATGACACATAAATGTTTTAATAATAAAATGTTAATTCTTATTAAAAGTGCTAATTATTGTTTAATATATTAAAACATTTTTCTTATAAATCAAAGAGTGAGTCATTTAAATAGATTTTGTTGTTAATAGGAAGAAAAATACTGATTTTTGATAGAAGTAGTAAAAAAAGGTGTGTTAAATTCAGGTAAATTTTAAAACCCATTTGATAGTATTCTTTGCCATATAAAAACTCTACATTTAAAACTAGAAACAGGCATCTCGAACTTCATATACTGTATATTAGCTTTCAATCAGCAATGTAAACAATGTAATATAAGCATTACATGGACTCTACATTAAGATAAACCAAACCACTTTTGCCAAGACAGATGTAATCACTCAAATTCCATTGGGAAGGAGGTAACAGCATTATTTGGTCTAGGTCTCAAGTACTTTATTTAGTAAATAACTTGGGCTTTGTATAATCATTCTTTCATAACACCTATTTCCAACATTTAAACATTACAAAGTATTTCAAGTGTTCTGGGCTTAGGATTCAATGGTAAAATATGACATTTGTTAATCTTCCTTCATCAGGGAGTTTTTATTTGACAGTTATGGGGATAATTTACTTTAACTATTCTTTCTTGCATAATTCTTAAATAATAAGAGGAATATTGCATTATAGCCTTTCCTTCTATTTCAAGTCTCCTAATTTTTTAAAATCACAGATCTAAAAGTAAAACATAATACACTTAAAAAAGTTATGCTCACAAAATTTAACAATTTAATTTTAGCCAAGATGCTAATTTTTCAAAGAAGTTATTTAGGTGTTAAAGTCTGAAAAAAGAATTGATCCTATATAACTTATGGCTTTGGAAAATAATTATTTTAGTGGTGACTGTACTCAAAAAACAAAGTCGTCTGAACTGAACTGCACAGTGTCTTACATTTTTTAAACTAGATCCACTTGTTTAAATTAAAAATGCATTTTAAGTAACTATTTTATATATCAAAATTTACATCCTTTTATGTATTATATTTATTTTTTATACATTCATGGAAAAATTACTTTTGAATGCCAATATAGGTCTTTTTAAAAAATAAGTAACACATTCACATGAATCAAATGAAAAGATTCTGTGAAAAGTTCCCATCCATTTGTCCTCTTTCCATACCATTTCTCTCCCCAGAGGATTCCAGTGTGTGTGTGTGTGTGTGTGTGTGTGTGTGTGTGTGTGTGTGTTTGTGTACTTCCTGATAAATTTTATGCACATACAACCATATGTATATGGAAATACTAAAAGACCTAGATCCATGCCTTGGCTCCTCACTAATCATGTAACTCTAGACAAGTCACTTAATCGCCTAAATGTAGGGCACATCTGTAAGTGCCAAAAAGGATGATTAGGTTTCTCCCAATTCTAAAAGCGCTGAAATGATGAAAGCTGACAACAGCAGTTTATCCCTCCATTTATTTTCATCTCAAAAGTTTAAGCATCTTTCTTTAATCTGTATTAGGAAATCTAGTCATTTTCTTCTATGGCATAAAATTACAGAGACTCACTGGCTATCTGTAAGTTCTATTTCCCTGTGCTGCTTGATGTCTATGATCTGAAAGAATCAAAACCCTGCCTAGAAGACCACTCATAGACTCAAAATTGTTTCTTGGCTCCAACTCATTGATGTCCTGGGGGAATACAGAGTCAGGGTGGCCAGATCTTTGAATTATTCAAAAGAAACCATTAATCCAGGCTCTTAAAGTCTCCTGATTTAACAATGTTGGTAACCTATCAAATTTTAAATTAAAAACAAATAGCTCTGTGCAGGTCAAACAAAGTACAACCAAAGGTTGGATTTAGCTTATAAACCCTGAGTTTGTTTCAGTATAGACCCTGCTGACTGGCAGGCACCAAAGTAAAACAAAGTCTGCTATTCTCCCACCTTTATACAAAAGGGAGATTATCACTGGAATATTAGACCTATCTTTATGTCAAAAGTAACTCCTTATAACCTTTCCTGCCTTTACTTTCACAAAATAAATTTTACTCACAGTTCTTGCTCTCAAAGACATTTTCCTGAGGTTAACTATTACTCTTTGTGAATTTTGTTAATCCAAATACCTTTAATGTTCCTCATAATGTTTTCATAATTAATAGTTTAATATTATAAATGTTAATCTATTATATTATAAATATTCTATTATATAATAATATGTAACATAATGTTTTATAAAAGTATGTTATCAGAAGTGGGAGTAAATAAAAGCCTGCTTGACCTGTATGTAATTCAAAGAGAATAGTTTAGCATTTCAAGTTTAAATTTTCTCCAAAGGCCTACATGCCAATGACCCAACTCCATCCAAAGGATACTTGAACTCATTCATCTATACCCTCTCTCTCAAAAGAATCTCCTACCAACACACACCTATATGCTACTAAGGTTAAACACATGCTACATAGAATGATGATGGCCAGAAACAACAAGTAAAATTGCACTAAATGATGGATAAAATACTGCTGTCAGAATAAAAGAATCGAGAAATACCTGACAAAAGCTTGTATGAAAAGGATAACAAGATTTTCAAGCTTTTAAATAAAAATAAATACCCAGAAATGGATTCTATGGTTTTTTTGAAAATAGGTATTCTCAAATATGTGTTATTTTATTATAGTTTTGGCTAGGTTCCCTGCTAGTTGCTCCTTTGTAACACTTACTTTTCTAGGGCCATTATTTCTGGAGTGAAATAAGAGTAAATTATCTCCCTGCTTTTAACTTGAAGATTTTTTTCAAATGGAATAAGCCTGAATGAAAATTACTATTATAAGTTAAAATAAGTCCACTAATTTAGTTGTGGTAGGGTTTGATTTAAAGTAAATGGAAATGTCATGTAAAATTATCCATAGCCTTCAGCAATCACTTGAAGAATATTTAACAAACAGAAAAATATTTTTTTGTACTGTGATTTCCACACAGTATCACTAACAAAAATGGAAGAACATTAAAATGTCTATAAATTATCTGCCTAATGTGTTTTTTGATTAAACATTTCTACATGTTTACTGTAAACCACTAATATGTCTCACATTGAGACTTTTTTCTGTGAGGGACACCTCAGTGATTTATAATTAGCACTTTATGAGAACAAAGTGGAAGGAATATATGCCTCTGGAAGCCTTTACTCTAGGCACATTGACAATAACTTAATCTTGCTGAATGTTGATAACATTCTCTAGGCAGAGCTATTACCGGTTTTTGGCACAGGGATTCTCAGAGAGCCTTCTCAAAGACTTGCTTTACATCAAAGGTACTGGCTTAAGTATTCCAATCTCCAATGTTCTCCCAATCACAGATTTGTTCCAGGCTCCACTTTAATGATGACTACATTTCTACTGGCCTGCAACCCCTCTAAGCTCCATCCTTACCACTAAGAAAATTTGTCTGGAAAATGGATTTATAGCAAGGCAATTGTTTTTGTTTTGTTTTGTTTTGTTTTTCATTTATTTTGATTATTCATTTGCTTGGAGTGACTTTGAAAGGGCATGGTGGTGATTATGTGAAGATGCAGTTAAATTCTTTCAAAGCACAATTAGAATCATAAGTGTCCCAGTCCTATCTTTTATGTTCTCATATACAATATACTGAAAAATGTCAGAGATTCAGCTCTTCATTTCTCAAAGATTCATCAGAATCTGATTTTTCTTAGTGAATTAATTATATGAATGTAAATCAATAGCAACTATTAAATCTGTTTTATTTTAATCACATGGCCAGTATAAAATCTTAAACATTGACGTAACTTTAGAAATCTATTTCATTCCCCTGACTTTACAGATGGTGAAACTGAGAACTAAGTGACTTTCCTCACATTGTTAATTCATAACAGCATATGTCTGGAATCTGAGTCCATTTTTCTTCTACAACTCATCACAAGTAATTTAAAATCTTGTACAAAGCTAGGCCAAACCAGGGTCAAACACTGTCATAAACAAAACTTAAGAGAGATGTTATCTTCTTATGATGTACACTAGATCAAGATCCATGGAAATATTGAATTTTGGTATAAATAATATAAAAGATGACATAAGATGTGTGGAAAAATCCATATTAGCTTTTATTCCATATCAGCCAATTCCCTGGATCCATTATGTAAGCATGTAGAGAAGATGATGCCACTTAAACAGCAAACTTAGGAGAGGCAAGTTAGGGTGTCAGGCAGTAATTCTCTACCTGCTAGTAATTCTCTGAGACTGCACACCCAAATGGTTATTAGTGAGTTTGCCATCTCACCTGACAGCTATGAGGACACCTCATATTTGAGAGTCCGAAGAGTAGATCTCCATTTTCTCCCAGGAGGGAATGTTTCAGCTGTCCAAGTTTTAATATCAAATGGCCAATTTTGCTCTTGGATCTGAACATTTGATTAGGAAAAGCTGGCATACAGCATGTTTCATCTCAGAGAAAAAGAATGAATAAATTAGCCAACTTTTCCTTTTTGTAACAATTTGATCACAGAAATGTAACTTCCAGGATGTTGTTAAAAGCTGCATATAGCTTTTTTTTGGGGGGGGGGTTGTTTTACTCAATAAAAGGAAGTTTGGCTCATCAATAACATGCAGAACATATGGAGGATATTGAGAAAGATAAATGAGGCATGATTTTTGAAAGATGGTAATTAAAAAGTTGTTCAGCCTTGTTTCTTTTTGTTCTTCTTGTTGTTACTGTGCTACCTTACCCAGGAAACTATTAGGCAAAATATATCTTATCACATTGTGACATGCATGAGATATTAAGTGTTCTAAGTAACTGAATTTCTTAGCTTACTTAAAGTTATTCTATGATTATAATAAAATTGTACTATATTTTAGGTACGAATGATGAGTTATTTATTTACTTAGTTTTATTATTAAACTTCAATCTAGAAACCAGACTGATTGGTGAGCAAATGTCTGCACATGTATAAAGAGCTCTCATAAAAATGCAAATTTAAACTTCTCTCTGTCACCTTTAAATATGGAGACACTACCAGAAAAACAGACACAAAGTACCTCTTCACCATTTTATAAGCAGAAATGGCAATTCTTTAAGGGGAAATAACAGGTGCTTAAAATTTCATTTTATCAAAGAAATAAGATAGTTCCGGGAACTAAAATTATGTATTTAATGGGGATTCTCTGGAGGGAAAAAATTTGATAGCATTTCTTGAAGGCACGAGTGGAAGTTTTAGTGATAAAAATGTACACTTGAAATTGTCTCTGCTTTTTAGCCATCAGGAGAAACAAAAGTGGGATTTTAAGAAATATATAATGGAAAGAAAAGGTCATGTGCTTGAAAGTGCCAGGTGATAATTTGGGTCACTGGGTTGTTACTGTGCTTTTGAATTTAACTTTAGGAAAATCATGTCATTTCCATGCTATAAAGCTAATGTATTTTAATTGGACTTATAAACACAAAAGGAGTTTATAGCATCTTATCAAACAACCATTAATAAAAGATTAATAAATAGCTATATGTAAAAAGAAAATATATTGTTGTAATTTTTTATTCAATATTTGAATACATAGCTAGAGAGAAAGAGAATCAGCTAATGCATCACATAGTATTCACATTATTTTCAGAAGACGGGTTCTGATTTCCATTAACCTTGACTATTTTTACTTGTCAAGCAATTAATATGACAGAAGAAATAACAGATGCTCTTTTACCATTAACCTTTGGAGGGGGGACCCCTATTTCCAGTATTTATAACCATTTGGCACAATCCTTTAAAGCAATGGAGAGCTCCTCCAATCAGAGATCTCCAATTTGCTCATTGTAAATAAAATAAATATATAATCCAAATTTAACCTCACTTTCAAAGGCACGTAAGATGGTCTCCCAACTTGTTTTGCCTATTTTTAAAATTTTTACTATGGTAAATAAACCCTGGAAAATTCCTTCTTAGATTTTACCACCTGAAACTGCAGCTGTTGGCTGCCACTATCAAAGCCTCACAACTCCAAACTCACGTGCAAACCTCATCAAGGGCAGACATTTCTAATTGATTCCAGAAGTATTTCTTTTGCTGAGATCAGGGGGCAAAGGAAGAATAATGAGCAGCTTTTTAGAGAGAATTGGGGGTTAGGGTGTTGAGGAAAGGGGGAGGGGAGCTTTTAAAATCTCGGGCTTGGCCAGAAATGCACAGCAATTTTACGGTCAATTGGCAAGAGCATCTGGAACCAGGCATTCTGGCTTCGTAGTTGATGGTAGTGAAACCAGCTTACAGGCAACAGCAAGCCCATAATGAGTCCCTGTCATGTACTAGTGGAAACCACGCTGACATTCTGCCAAATATCCCTGCACCTTTTTCTCAGGGTCAGGATTCCCCTCAGAGCCCTCCTCTAATATATGAAATCCCGTCCACCCATGGATCCTAAACTATTTGAGCTATTGTTAAAGGCAACACAAAAAGAAAGACAAAAGTTAAAACTTGTATGTGTTTAATTCTATGCGTGCTGACAAGGCTTTATATCACGAGGCCGTGTTTGCTTTCATTTGGGGGATATATTTCAAACGCAGCGGGCCATCTTGTTAGTGCATGGAGAGTGTCGGATGCTCAGGTCATAAATCATAGCACAGCGCATGGCACACAGGCTAAAGGAGGCAAAATGCGAGGCACTTTGTTATTTCAAATGTAGGACAGGTGATTATAAAAAGGGGCAGGGTTCCTTTTTTTTCTTCAATGCCAAGTAGAAAACCGAGATGATGTGGAAATAATTTCTTATGAGTAAATGATGTTTACCTTAAGCTGCTGCTCGTAATTCACCATACTGACACTGGTAGATTATATCCACAAAAAAGTCAGGTAAAAGGACAGCCATGAAAAATGTAGAGGGATGTGAGTCAACAGGATGGAAACTGGTTCAGTGGTCAGAAATGGGCCATGCAGAAAACTAGCCTTCTAACATTCCTAAATTTCTATTTTTATCCAAACAATATAATTAATAGGGATTGTATTCATTTTAGAACTCACTCAAAATTCCAAAGCTTGCAATGTTGAACTAAATTCAACATGTTTGCTCTTTTACTTAATCTACTCTTGGCAAGGAATCACTTCCTGTTTTCAAACAAGTAAAACAAGCAAAAAGGCAAGACAAAATCAACAAAGCAAAAATTAAACTAAAAAAAGTGCATTTAAAATATTTTTAAACTCAATTTTATTGTAAAATTCTCCTTGAAACACCTGTGTTTTGATGATTTCAGTATAAATTAGTCAGAAATATGTAAAATTTTGTTTGTCGTTAATACACATAATATTAAAATGGTGAAAAAAAAAGCATTTGATGGGGAAATCCTTTTGAGCTTACAGTATTTGGCAAAACAACTGCACTTGGTGGTGACACCCCTGCTGGGACTTTTCAAATAATGGCCTAAGGGTAGAGGAATGGATGGCCGAGAATATAAGACATCTTTATGTCTCTTAATTTTTAACCATCTTAATATGAAAAGATGATGTATAGAAAACTATCAGGGATTAATATTTGCTAGTATGTAGATACAGTATTTTAAAATTCCACACAAAGACCAATAAATTACAGGAAATTTAATGTGATGATTTACAATCTGCTGTGTAAAAACTAGTCTCTTTCTCTTTTCATAAAACAAAAAAGCAGTACTATATTCTAATATTGTGTACTAATATTTCGCTGCTCATAGAAAGAAAAAAGTAATTATTTTTAGAAGAATCACTGGGAATGGATAGTATTTTTTAAAAATGGGGCCTCGTAAAAATCACCTCAAATAGCTAGTTTCACCTGTTTGCTACTCAACCTGTTCCACACTCAATACGTTAGTTATTTTCTATCCACTGCAATAGAATAGTACATGATATGAACATGAGAGATGTACGTGCATTGTGGGCGAGGTTACACACATACGGCTCTCTGCACAAGACCTGGGATACAGTGAACATTTGTTAATTACATGTGATAATAAACCTTGAAAAAATTATATCTTTAGATTCTAAAAATACTTACAAGGATGGTAGGAAAAAGAGAAAGAATAAAAATATTTTAAAAGAAAGTGGCAATGATACTTGAGTTAGAGATGAAGGAAGAAGAGTGACAAAGCTTTATTATGTGACTATACACACAAAAAATCTTAAAAGGAATTTGCTAAAAACCTCAGTATTTGTCTATTTTATGCTATTCCATGAATTTTGCATTTTTTGCTAGAAATAAATATCTCATGTTTTATAAAACATTAATTTACATGTCACATGTAGGTTATTTTCACACTTCTTGATTCGTGGAATATAAGAAAGTTTGCAAGATGGGACTATGATCTAGTAAGGGAAGTGGCTTATATTCACCTCTTGGATAAAGGGCTAATGCTCTGATAAAATGGCTAATATTGGGATTGTTCAACAGCAATAATATAGTTATATTACTCAGCAATATGGTATCATGGATATAAGAGAATTTCAATGCATTTTAGCAGTTTTGATATGTTGTACAGTAGAGTCTGAATCAATTTTCGATTTGAGTACTCTCCCTTACAAAAGGATAGAGGAAATCCTGATCTATGTATTTAAAATCTCAATACTCCATAAGCCTTGCTAAAAAAGCAATGATTGTGGAATTAATCGTCAAGTCATATGTCAACTTTTATTTTTGCATAATGATAGCCTATATTCATAATCCTGTTTAAGAGTTATATAGATTTATAGTGATGGTTACAGGAGGAATGGTAGCTGGATATATCTGGTACTATAAAGAAATAAGCTCATGTTCATTTAAATTAATAATAATGGATGGTTTAGTAGTACCATTTTCAAATGTGGAGATAGTCTACTATCAAATGGCATTACTCCATGGAAATGAAATCCATTTGAGTTCTGTCCAGTGGTAATGAGCTAGGAGGAGATAATTTTAACAAGTATAAATAACAAAGGATTGATATCATCATATATAGAATTTTAAAAAGCAGCAGAAGAAAATAACTAAATAGAAAAATTGGTAAATGAGATGAAAAAACATGTCACAGGCAAAGAAACATAAGTGGCCATTAAAGATGAAACAATGATCCCTTTCCTTTAATAGTAAACAGAAAAGTGGTAATTAGAAATACAATGAAATATCATTTAATCCTCCCAGACAAACAAAATTCTGACTTTTTGAGGGTATTTATACTCTGATGGTGAAGTTTACAACCACTTTGTAAAACAACTTGATATTCTTTGAAGAATGTTATCCTGTGCATTTCCTACAAGCCAGCATTCCACTCCTTGCTGTGTAAACTTAGAGAAACTCTACATGTACACCACGTGTACTAGATTTGTGCTTGAGTTTTCATTGCATCATTGTGAAAGTAAAAGCTAGAAATAAACAGTAAGGATGGATATTTGAATATAATCACACAACAAAATAATTTATAGCAATAAAAAGGAATAAACTACATGCAACAAAAAAGATAAACTTTAAAAACAAAAATATTCAATAAATTAAAGGAAATTGAAGGAAACTGTATATGACACCATTTTATTATACTCAAAACTTTAAAAAAAATAAATCAAATATTGCTTAGTGATAAATTTAAGACTATATGAAATGATTAGAATTTGTTTTAAAAAAAGCATGAATATGATAAGCACAAGGTGCAAAATAATGGTTATACAGCAGGAATATAAAATAGTGGAGGATCGCACAGGTAGCAAGCAGGTCACACACTTAATAATACCTCACTGGTATTGTAATATTACAGTTTTAATATAGGTGGTTTTTATTTCATTATCTTATAAAATACTTTATATAATTTAATATATAACAAGTACTACATAATAAAACATAAATAAGTTGGTATGAAGTATTACTTAAAACTAATGTAACTACTACTTATTAACACAATCATTGTGTAGTTGATAAAAATATTTGAAGTCTGAATAATATTGAACTAGATTAGTCAAAACTGCTGTATACTATAAATATTCATAGGTCAATGTATGCTTTATTTTCCCCTTGAATCCATAAGTATGTTTATGGAAGATTAGCATAGAAAAAAGTTGAGTGCATTTATTATGTGGCCAGATGTACAGTTGAAATGAATCGTCTAAGACAGCTTCAGTCAAATGTGTCTACATTCTGTGTTATATGCTAATCATCATTGTGAGGATCCTAAGTAATGTAATACTACTGTGTAGTAAATTGCATAATGGCCATACATTCATGTGTATCCTTTTAAAATTGTCTTGATTGCTCTTTCAATCAAGAGATGAAGTCTATTTCTTTATCCCTTGAACATTAGCTGGTCTGGTGATGCTTTTTGACCAATGGAATATGGTAGAAGTGACTTTTTTTTTTGAGTTCCAGAGCCAAGGCTTCAAGAAGCTTTGCAGATTCAGCTGTCATGATCCCGATATTGCCATATAAAGACCTGGTCTGGCCCACAGGAGAGAGAAAGAGGTTATGCAGAGGGAAAATAAAGGTGTTCCCTCTGACAGCCGAAACAAGTCCCCTAATATGACCCATGTGATTGTCCAATCTGCTGACCCCTAAGCTGAATATATATAGTTCAGTGACAGAGACCACACAAAATAAACACTAAATAGTAGTAGTATCGAAACACAATTGTGAGAAATAATACATCTTCATTATTTTAAGCCATTAAGTTTTGGGTTAGTTTGTTATGCAGAAACAGATAACTTAAACATCATGGAAGGAAAAAAAGAAAGAAAAAAAAAAAGAATCCTTGAAAACATGAAGCTGCTAAGAACTTGCTTTTTTATATGTGTATTATGACCAACTATTTAGTTAACAGGGGGCATCTGAATATGCATACCTTGTCATTTGAAGTCAATAAATATTTTATTCAGTATTCTTTGCAAGGTTAAAATTCCAGCAATGTGCTTTCCATTTTTGTGTATGGAGCAGGTGCTTTCAGTGCTTGTTTAATATAACTGAATGTATAAATAAATGTTGAAGAGTCTTTGCTATATTCTATGTACTTGAAGCAAGTCAGGGTCTCACCAACGCTCTAGGGGAATGGATTATATAAGCTGACAGGTCATAAACAGCAGGGACAGGCATCAGGAGGCCACTCTAGTTTTTGTCTGCCACAATTGGATATGGTGTAGACAATAATTCAGACAAATATTTTTGAACATATAACATATATATTTGTATTCATACATATGATTTTGCTAATGATAAATACTATAGTGGAAAATGAATCAGATGTAGAGGAGGCAAAATTAGAAAGCAATAACGATAATGAAAATACCAGGGAAGGCTGGTAGCATTTCAGTTAAGACCTTATGTGAGGGCAAAAACCATGTAGATTCCCAGGGAAGAGCAGTCAAATGCAAAATCAAGTGCAAAACTACCGAGGCAGGGTGTACTAAACTCGTCCCTAGGACACTACACATGTCTGAAATTGAGTAAGCAAGAGGAAAAGTAGTAGAAAACGTGGGCAGAGCAGTAATGATGGTCTGTTGACTTTCATTTGATAAATTGAGATTATACTGGATGAGCCAGGCTTAATCAGGTGAAAGCCTTTAAAAGGTAACGAGTCCTCCCTAAAGTCCTCTTTGCCGCTTGATGAAGTAAGCAGGCCTGTTGGGAAAGTCTATGTGGAGGAGTCTGCGGGCAGCCTCTGGGACCAAAACTAGGGCCCGGAAGTCCTACAGCTGCAAGGAAATGAATTCTGTCAACAACCCGAGTGAGCTTGGAAGTGGATTTTTCTGTAATTGAGAGCCTCCAGATGGGAACACAATCTCGCCAATACCTTAAATGCAGTCTTTTGAGACCCCCAAGTAGAGTATCAAGCAAAAATGTGCTTGACTTTTTGACCTATGGGAACTGTTAGATAATAAATATGTGTTTTTTAGCCACTAAATTTGTAGTAATTTGTAACAAAATTTCCCCCAATCAAAATTAGTACACTGATTAAAATCTAAGCTCTACAAAGGACTTTTGTTCTGTTTTTGCGAGAACAGGCATTTAGCATTTAGTAAATGTTTCTGTCTGCCATTTAAAACATTAGGCAAGTTGGTTCTGTCTTCAGTGGGCATTTATTTATCTCCTGTCAAGATCTACACTTTGGGCTGTTGTCCTAGTTCATCTCATCACTGAATCAGTCCATGGTCACCTCCACCTCAGGTCTTTTCTCTGTCCCCCTGTGTTCTCCACTTTCTATTCCACTTGTCCAAATTCTACCCATCTTTGTGCACATCTTCAGCAGATTCAAAGTGCTTTACAACATGCTTCTATTTCAGTGATTTAAACTAAAAACTGTGAATCATAGTTTGGAATTTTTCTACAGTCTACACTTAAAGCAACTGAATGTTCTTTTGGAATCAACTCAAATTATTTGGCCACTAATAAGCAGTTATTCTTAAGTTTATATTTTCATTGCTTTTAATGCCTTATTCTCAAAACATCATTTTAAATTTCTGTGTGTAGCTTATGTATGTATGTATGTGTATAATATAGTTAAATGAATATTATTATTAATATTTACTTTTTACTTGCTAATTGTTATACTAGGTTCTACAAACTCTTCTCTTCTTTAATTCTTTGAATATCAGAACTACCCTTGTAAGTTTTTTTATTCTCCTTTTTACTGAGGGAACTAAGCTAAGGAAGGTATAAGATATAATCATTTTAGATAACTTCCTCAAGGCTACACAACAAATTGGCAGAGCTGGGAATGGCACTTAGGTTTGTGTGACTTCAAAGCAAGTGCTTTTTCCAATACCCTAAAGTAAACTATCTTCTCAATTAAATAAAAAATTATATGAAACAAAATTGACATAGTGTCAAAACATATGCAAACAAATATTTCACATTACCTTGTATATCTATTTACTTATAAAAATGAGCTATTTGTCTTTGACCTTGCTATCTTCTTTTTAACGGTTCATCAGGTTAGACATTTTTAAAGGTATCAGTATGAAAAAATTAAATCAATCACAAATTCTCAGGTCCATCTTAGAAAAAAAGAACAAATTACACCTGAGTTAGCAAAAAAAAAGTGTATATATGTGAGAAATGGGTGAATAAAAGAATGAAGTGATTGTTTTTCTATTTATTATGAGTGAGAAAGCGAGCTTAAAAAAGAAGGTCTATGAGCATGTGGTCAAACTATTGATAGACCTATCCAAAGAGAAATGTACAAGGGCATGGACTAATCATGGCACACACTAAGTGAACAACTGGGCACTTGTGTAGCAGTAAATTCTAGTTATAAACATCAAAAGCACCACACCCTTACTTAATATTCTCAAGGGAATAAATCTTCCACATATAGATTATAGGGTCAAATTCAAATTATATTTTGTATTTTTGACTCAGAATTGTAACTACCTGAGAACTGTTTTATAATTTAAGTGAAATGTAATTTAAGGTCAGTTTTCCAGCCTGTGTGTGCTTGTGTGTATGCATTTTAAGCTTTAAGTGTGCTTGGTGTGGAGTTACTGGAATCATTCAAACCCATAAGATTTGACTTACAAAATAAAGCAACATAAGAGAAAAACTCCATTTTTCTAGATAAATAGAGAAGAGCCACAGGGTAAAAGCTGATGTTGCCAATATATACAACTTTGATTTATAAAAGAAAGAGGATTAATTGCTTCAATGACATTGATTCAAATGATAGCTTCAAAGAATACTGATGAGAACATTGTGTCCTTATAGTATAATCACTCCTAGTCAGTTACCCCTAATTCATACTGAATGGAGTTACTGAGACCATTTACTAGGTTTTTATACTCCTTATGTTGGGCAAAGAACAGTTTTATTGAAATTATGATAAATAGTAAAGATTTATATAAAGTCCTTAGAAACAAAAAAAGTAAGGAATTTGAAATTTGAAATTCTCAATTAAGAAATAAGAGTTGGTAACTTGTTGTAATTTAAAAGAATTTTGAACTTTAAAAAGAAGCGAGAGAAAAGGCCGCTTCACAGGTAAATATGTCGATAATAAAATATTTCCCCAGTCTTTGCCATATAGTAATTGACTTTTGACTAGGGAAGACTTATTCAGTTTTAACCATAGAAATTCAGTGGTTAATAATAATTTTAACAATAATAATAATAATAGCAACAATAATAATAACATAAACACTGATTGTAACTAAAATTTATCAAGTGCTTCCTGTATTCCAGCCTTTGTGTGTCTTAATTTTTCTAACAAACTATATGAAGTAGATACGGTTATTACACTACTTTAAGGAAAAGTTTTAATGGCAAACTGCAGTAATGTCTACTCTTGAAGAACTGACCATGTGTATGCCTTGATGGATAGGAACAGGTTTTGGGAAAAGTTAGGTAAGCTGCCCAAAAGATGTTGCCATAGTGTCCTCCCTTTCTTGAATCATAAGCCAAAGATAATTTAGAAGTAATCTCTTCAACCATTAGTTTTTTTCAAGAACAATTTGCAGTTAAACTGACAACTTTTTCTTATAGCTCTTTATATTTTTCATGATACTTTTGCTACATTATATCTAGATTTTTCATTGAAAACCCTTGAGGTAAATTAGTATTGCTATCATTACACGGAAGGAAAAGTTGCTAGAAAATTAAGAACTATGGTGTCAGATGGCCTGAGTTTGTATCTTGACTTGTTCACTTACTAATTATGTTAATTAAAACATATTTAAGCCCTTTGTAACTCAAGTTTCTCATTATAAAAATAATAATTACAGTAACTACATTATTGATATGAAGATTAAATGGAATAATACAAGTAAGACATTTAAAACATAGTAAAATAGTAAAAACAGAGTAAAAACATAGTAAAATCTCAATACATATTAGCTCTCAGTAAACCTATTTTACAGGTGAACAATCTGAGGCAGAGTCAATGTCATAGTCAGTGTCAAACTAAGAATTCATAACCGTGACTTTTAGTTCAACGTTGTTGCTCCTCCACATTTCCCATGCCTCAAACTTCACTTCTGGATCCTGAGGCAAGTCAAAGAATTATTCCATGGGATTTTTAAATTTACATAACAAAATAACAATACAATAATAATATCTAATATTTATTGAGTACATACTGTGTTTTAAGCACTGTGCTAAATCTCTTAATCATCGAAATCCTATTAGATAGACATTATTACTTCATTTATTTACAAATGAGGAAGGCAAGAGAAAGAATGTTTAAGTGGTTAAGTAGCTGCCCCAGGACACTCCCTAGTAAGTTCCTGAACCAGAAATCAAAATTGGGCAATGTGTCTTCAAAGCCACAAGTCTTAACATTCACTTTCACCTATATTATTTTCTGACTAATAGAGTTATTATTAAAGAGAATTATTAACTAGAATTATTCACTTTCATACCTACAATTAGAATGTCTTCCCATATTTAGAGTGTAAAAATGCTGTTCTTTGATGGGGTTTGGCTGAGCAAATATATTACCGTATTTTTTAAAATATATAAATTTCTTCAATTTTCTTTTAGGTTTTAATTCAAGAAACAATATATGTTCACTTTATATAAACTTTATTTAATATCTGTTTAAATATATTAGTTTAGCTGATATTCAAGACCCTTATTCTAAGATTTCATGCTTTATTATGATTTTTTAATTTGTATGGTTTTAAGAGTAGGAAATACATTCATGTGGCTCAAAAATTTTACGTACCAAAGAATATTAATGAAGAATCTCACCCTATTCTTTTCTTCCAGCCACACAATTAATTCTCTTTCCCACATGTTGGGTTCTTGTTTATCTTTCCAGATATATTTACATAGAAAAAGTTAATACATTTATACATTTATATACATATATCTTCCCTTCCTTATTTTTATACTTATATACCTTATATGGTAGCACCAAATAAGTTTGTTCCAATTTATAATCATTACTAAATTATGAAATACCCAATTTAGTTTTTCCATTGATGCTGGGGGGAACGTTAGCATTTATATTTCATGCTTACATAAGGTGACAAATTGCACATTCTAGGGATGTTGGCAGGTTGCTTGGCACCAAAGTTAAACAAAATAGCTCTTAATTTAAAAGAATAAAACCATATCCATTAAAATATTGATGATGAAACTAAAGGTTTTTAAATAGCTATCTAAGTAATAAATATGTACCCAAAATTTCAATATAATTCTTGGAAGATAAGTTTTAGTTATCACAGAAGATCAAATTATAACACATATACATTTTTCAGTTGTAAAAAATCTCAATGTCATTAATAATTTTATTTCTGTTGATTTATTAACTTATATAGTTAATTACCAAGACACCTTGATCACCATTTTTACTTTAACAGCCTAAAGAGAAAAATCTCAAATGGCAACATTTCTGCCAAGAACTTTTCGTAAATCGCTCTACCACTTGTTGAGAACCAACTATGTGGCCTAATTTTTTATAAACATCATGAATTGTAATTTGTCCAACAATTCTATAAGGTTAATGGTATCAATCCAAACTTAGAGATCAGAAAACTGATCCTTCACAATATCAACTAGTTCAAAGTAACACAAGTAATAAGTTTTAGTAAGTAGGTGAATAGGTAAAATTTCCCACAGGTACTAGTCACAAACTCAATAGACAAAAACATTGTCGAATGAATGAATTAAATATGCAATAGATGTATAATCCTGCTCTAGCCATCTAAAGCAAATGTCTTACCTCAGAAGCAAATGACAAGGAAAGGATGAAAGGCTTCAGATGACCAAATTTACATAGCATTAGGAACACCAAGCAACGGAAAGTTTCCAGAACGGCTGCCTTAGGTCTAAAATAAATGTCATTAACATGCATTAGCTTTAAATATACTCTTTACATGTTTGTATGTTATAATTAGTACGGTGGCACACATTTATTTTAATTTTCAAGAAATATGTAGTATTTTAAAAAATTTGAGGAGCATGTGGGTCTGAAGCTATTTGTAAACAGGCATTGAGTAAGAAATAAAATGCATCTTTTTAAAGAAAATCTGTACTTTATCAGTTTATTGTTTAGTTTGGGCATTGAACAGTTAGAGTGAAGCATATGCACAACTGATAAATAAAATATTAGACAACTAAATTTCTAAGGTTTAGAGTAAATGATATTTCCCTCACTCAATATCTTTATAGTTCATTTATTTTTAAATGACTTGTTAGAAGGACTGATATAATTAACTACTCAAAAATGAACAGTCAAATTCTGAAATATTGGGAACATGAAAAACATGGTTATACCGAATACGATAGGTAGCATAAATACAGAACTTTATTTTGTGATGAATATTTTCTGTATATATGGTAACCTTGAAATTTAAACTGTTTATGTATTTGAAACAGAGTTGAGTGTCACATACAGATAAGCATTTATTGATTGCCTTATAATGATAGAAATAAACAACTAGTTTATCAGCTTAAAATAGCTTCATATGATAGTTATCTAACACTCATTGAATAATAAATATTTTTGTAAAAGATGAGTAGTATTGTTAGAACAGCTGAATTTTCTAACAAATATTTTTGAATTAATATCATTATAATACAGCTATATATTATTATAATATAGAGGTATAGAGAAAAAGTGAAGAACATCTAATGTAATATATTTGTTGAACTTAAAATTTTCTTCTACAGTCTATTATTATGACCCATTGTTTCTGTAAAATTGAATATGACAGCATTTTAGTACAAAAAACATGTTTTTAATTGTAATTTAAACTAAAAAAACCAAGGTAATAGTTTATGACTTGTTTGCATTCAAGTAATGTGATTAACTTTTTGTGAAAAAAAATATTAAGAAATAATTTTCCCTTGCAAAGTAATATTATAACCCATTCCTACAAACTAATGTTAAAAATTGATATCTGGGTAATTGTTAATAAAAAATAAGATTTTTATTTTAAAACACATAGATTTTGTTAATTCTGTTACATGGTTTACTTTTAAACTTTTATATTGTGGAAATGAAACATACATATAGAGAAGTATACAAAACAGAAATATGCAGTTTGATGACTTTTAAGAAATAAGTAACCATGCAATCACCACCCAATATCAGTACGGGACTTCTTATTCCCTCAGTATTTTCACCTTCCTTCTATCTCAGCAAAAATCACTCCCATAATTTTTATGATAATTATACCCTTTCTTGTTCTTTTTAATTTATATTTTACCACTTTAGCATAAATTTCTATAACTAGTCTATAGTTTAATCTCTTAACTTTTTTATAAGTGGGATTATATTGTATCTAGCATCTTTCACTCAATGTTGTTAGTGAGATATATCTATGATGCTGCATGTAGAAGGAGTTCATTCTTTCTTACTGCATAGTATTCCACTGTGTGGATATACAATATGCATGCATCCATTCACCTCATGAAAAACATTTGGAATGTTGGCCATATTTTTTTATTATAAGCAATACTGTCTTCACATTCTTTTACATGCTTTTAAGTGTACTGGTTAATATATAACTTGGATTGAATTGTTGGGTTATAGGATATAGATATGTACTAAATATATGTTAAATTTATGTTAGAAAAAATTCTCGGTTTTTCAATATAAACCCCTCTCTTCAGTGTATGAGCATTCCAACAGTTGGTATCATCAATCCTTTTAATTTTAGTCATTTGGGATATTAGTTCTTTGCTACTTATAAAATTTGCAAATAGCGTCACCTACTTGAAGTTTTTAATTTTTTTTTACTATTTTAATGAGTTAATTTTAGAAAAACTGACTTTCTTATTATAGCCTACTTTATTAATTTTATCTTTATAATTAGAAATTTGTGTGTACTATTTAATATTTTTACATACTCCAAGGTCGCACAGATATATCACTATGCTATCTGCTGGAATCTGTATTGGATTTCCTCTCACTTTTATATCCATAATCCCCTGACCCAAGAATTAAGTTTTATGGTATGAAATATTTGTCAAGTTTATTTTTCTTATTTCTATGTGGAAATCCAATTTTTCCAAGACCATTTATTGAAAGACAGCCATTTCCCATGGCTCTGCAGGGACACCACTGTCACAAATCAAGTCTAAATATAAGCATAGATATCTTTCTAGGTTTTCTGTTCTAATATTTGTGCCAATAAAACATGTCTAATTACCATAGCTTTATAATATATCCTAACAGCCAGCAGTGCAACTCCTGAAATTTTTTAAAACTTAAGACTATGTTAGCTATTATTGGGCCATATACACATATTTTAGAAGGAGCTTGTTAAATTATAGAAAGAAATCTTCTACAATTTTAATTCAGATTGCATAGAAATGTAAATCAATTTGGTAAGAACTGTAATCTTTACAACATCAAGCACTCTAATCTATGATATAGCTCTCTTTCATTTAGTTCTTTATTTTTCACAATATTTCAATAGTTTTGTAGTGTATTTTTAGAGATTTTTGTACTCATTTTTTAAAGATTGTTCTTTCTTGGTATTTTATGTATGTGATGCTATTGTTTATACAGTCATGCATTGCATCATGATATTCTGGTCAACGATGAACCGCATATATAGGATCATAGTCTCATAAGATTATAATGAAGCTGAAAATTCCTATCACTTAGTGAGTCTTAGCCCTTGTAAGGTTGTACTACAATACAATGCATTACTGTTTGAGGCTGAACTCAGTCTATCAATAGTAGAGCTATAGGCTAAAAATGCTGGGGTGGGGCACTCACGTGGGCCTTGGTGAACTTCCCACAGACATTTCACCTTTCTAAATCAATGTTGCAGGTGGACTGACCCTATATTGCAAAACACCCTTCAGCAATAACCATGAGAAACCTTTTAATTACAGGCCCTAGAGAGAGAGTGAATGAGAGAGAGACAGACAGACAGACAGAGAGAAATGGGCTTGGGGTTCTGTTTTTATTGGGGTTGAGGGTGAGAGTTCTGTGGGCTCACTCTTTATTAGTGAATTTAAAACATAAGAGTGGGAATAAAAAACATGGGAAGAGAAAAAAACAAGTAGGCCAAATATTCAGTTATCAAAATCAACCAAAATCTCTAAAACAAAGGAGCCTGACTCAATATCTACTGTGGTATGGCTGACAGTGTGTTTACTCCTGATAGCCTTCCTTGAAGTGGATGTTTCTTTGAAGCAGATGTCTCAGAAATCAAAGCTTAAAGTTGAGCACTTGTATTACAAGAAGCACAGCCAATGGGCAAGGCTTAACACTACAATTATTCATGTGTCTGTGGTGATGCTGGTGTACACAAACCTACTGTGCTGCCAGATCTGTAAAAGCATAGCACAAGCAATTATAGTAATAGGCTATACCAACTAGGCTTGTATAAATGTCCTCGATGATGCTTTCACAAAGATGAAAATGTGCAGTGAGGCATTTCTCAGAATGCATCCCTGTTGTTGAGCAGTCCATGACTGTAGTGATTTATTTGCTAGTATGACAACATGTAGTTGATAACAACTTCGCTAAAAATGTTTCTGAATGTATCTATTAATTTGAATAAGTTTCCTATAGATTCTTTTGATTTCTTAATTAATCTATTAGTTATGTTTATTAAATTAATATAAATTAATTTTCTAATGATTTTGTTAATTCCTTTTAAATCCTTATGCCTTTTATTTCTTTCTCTTTTCTTTCTCCACTATTTTCAGTAAAACGTTAAATAAAAAGCATGTCTTACTTGTTCTCAATTTCAAAGGGAAATTGTCAACATTTCATTATCAAATGTTAGGCTTGCTATAGAAGGTTGTATAAATAGCTTTTACTTCACCTTCATTTTTGCTGGATATAGAATTACAGGTCGCTAGGAATTTTCTTTCAACACTTTAAAAACATCTCTTCCGATTTTTATTGCACTGGTTCGGAATGACTTACCTAGATCCCAGTATGAGTTCCTGAGTATGGCCAGAGGCAGTTTAGACTTTTAAGTAATTATATTCAATAAGAATAACTGGATAATATTATGGCAAAATTGATAGCATGCTTATTTGCCCTATTATCTGCATCCATGAAGACAAATATCTTCATTAAAAAATGAAACTATACTATTGCTATTGGCTGTGCTAATTCTATAGAGTGTATGCAAGAATGGAATTATGATGTTTAAGTCATCTTGATTCTCTGGATCTGAGTAATTATTTCAGGTGGACTTGAGACTCACTTTTCCATTTTCTCTTTTTATGGCTCAGTATATACTCTACTTATAGTGTAGAAAAGTAGGGATAGAAAGCAAACAAAATGATAAAATAAACACTACTTTAAAAGTATTGAAGAAAAAAATTCTACATATTGTTTATGTAGACTATATGAAATGTGCCAGCTGCATCATTCTTTATAAAATGTTTATAGGAAATGCATATTATAAACATTTTATTAACCAGAAAGTTCATTTGGACCTAGACCTTGATGAAACTCCAGAATCTGTTGCAATTCCAGATTATCTATTAAGTTATCCTTGAGAAGTGACATACATTCAATATAAACTAAATGTTTGTTTAATGGAATTTTATATTTAAAATTTACTGAATGGTTATTTAATATAAGGGTTACCAGTTACCTACCTGAAAACCAATAACACTTTAACAAAGATAAGACTTCAGGAATGACTGAGCTTTTTTTTTGCAGTTTTTCACAAAGTTACAAGGTATATAAATTTTATAATGATGGATTCTGGAGTCACATTGTTTGAGTTTGTGTTCTAGTCTATCTCTTATTGTTTGTCTAACTTTCTTAATTTGCAAAGCGAGCTTTATAGCAATTATTATCTCAGAGTGTTGTAAGAATTAATGACATTCCATGTCACATATTAATCCATAAATATTGATATTAGTTTTAATATTAATGATTGATAAATACTAAAAAATAATGAATAGGTATTTCTCTATATGCTGTCTGCCAAAAAGGCATTTTAAAATTGTTCAGGTGAATGTATTTTCTGGCCAGGGTAATATTTAGAACAGGATTCCTTAAAAAATATGTCACGCGAAGGCAAAGGACATAAAATACACATACATTCAGGCATATATTATAAACTATTCAATGGCAAAGGAAAGCAACTCAGATATGTTTTATATTTTATTAAGTACTCAGAGTTATGGTCCATGTTTTGCCAAATTAATCATTATATTTATAGGGTTTTTTTAATAAATTTGAAAAACCTAAATTTCACTTAAAGGATTTAGATTTAAAACACTCCCTAGATATAAATTCGGATAAACTGCTACTCTGTTTCATTTAAAATGAAGGTGTGAAATTGTAGTTTTAACTTTATTTTTTCAATAACAAATATTTGGTGAATGTCAAAGTTTCACATATGTTTAAAAAAACTATATTATTAAATAACATAAAATGAAAGAATGTCATGTCTTGCCTTTGATCCAGAAGAAATCCAATGGAGGTCAAGGTCAGAATAATGAAGCAAACCCTCAGAAAGAGAGTGACCTGTGATAGTGCCTGTCAAACAAACAGAGACCAATAGATCCTTTAGAAGAGTTATCTGAAGGCACATTAGAATTTAAAGTTGACAATGAACACAGCCCAAAGTTTCTTTTATATTACACCGTTTGTCACTGACATTTTTTTAAAAGCTCAATATTTTAAAAAAGAGGACAGTTGAAGAATGAATTAGATAATTCCACAATGATATTTTGCTTAATGTGTTCTTTCTAAAAATTCTCCTTTAAAGTTTTGATTTTCATGACTTTTTGAAGTACCTATGCCCCCATATATAGACAAATCACTTACATTTTTATGAGTAAATACCATATTCCAATAGAGAATCTACTGTTTTATAGCTTATCTGCTATATGTTTCATATACTTTAATTCTTTATATAATCTCAACAACCTTTTTTATTATATCTGCTTCACATGTGAAAAAACAAACAAACAAACTTGGACTCAAAGGATTAAATAACTTTTCCATCATCACAAAGAAATAAATCATAACATGAAATTTAAAATAGACCTTTTCAGATCCCAATGTGTAACAACCACAGAATACATATGAGCCAAAAGCTTAAAGGGAGCAGGAACAGAGATCTAAATTGAAGCCACATAGCTAATGTTTTGCGCCAGATGAATACTGCTTTAGATTGAAAGTGAATCAGTAAAAGCAAGGAATTGTATACATAGACCCTAGATAATTTCCTTACTCACCGGTGGTGTTTACATTTCACCTTTATGAGAATACCAGAATGTAATACAACAGGTTGGCTAAAATAGTGATCAAAACATTATACAAACATTTTCTCTTCTTTTTCCTGAAATAATTAGGGTAATTTCAACTATAATTAACTAATATTCATACCTAACAAATTGCATTTGTTCAAAGTTATAAACAATAAGCAAAAGCCTCTAGTTGCAATTGCTGCTTACATCCAATACCCTAGCTCCACTCCATCTTATAAATTAGCTCTATTTCTCATGGACAATTTCTTACACCTCTCTATTTACCATACATATGCCTGGGATGGCACACAAAATTGCTGAGAGATCTTAAGCCCTTCAAAGCAATAGTTTAGTAGAAGAATATTGCTGAGTAGTCATAAATCTGAAGAAGAAAAGTATCAGAATATTTAGGAACACGGGGATAATGTTAAGTATCAGATATAGGATGGGGAGCTCAGTCGATGCCAGAATGTTTTAGTGGAGAGCAGGAGAGTACTATTTGGATATGTGGAATTCAGCAGTGACTGCTTTGGGACAATGAAGCAAAAATGACCTGAAAAATATTTTCTTGGTGGCAGAAGTAAAAAGGTGTGCTTGAATAGATTAATATTTGCTTAAAGGGAGCATTTTATATTTAAAGAAAAATGTCTCTTTCACCATTATTGCTTCATTTTTATATTTTAGGGAGAAATTCATATGGAAGGAAGCAATGGGTTGTGCCCAAACACTATAGTATGATTTTAAATGTTCTATAAAAATATAGGGTTTTGAATTAGGCAAAACTATCTGCTATGGAAACATGGGCAAATTATTCCACATTTCTAAAGCTCCATTATGTGCTTGGTAAAAAAAAAAAAACAAAAACATGAGTTTGGCAAGGACTATGATAAAGTGCTTAAAAGAGTGCTTGACACAAAGTAAGAAGTTGATTAACGGTCATGATGATTATCATTGTTGCAATGTTCAGGCTATACTAATTTTCCAAATGGTGTTTAGGATAACCTTATTTATAATAAGATAAAAAGAACAAATAAAATGTCCATTAGCTCTTACAAACATCACAGGAAATTCAGACATAAAAAATATACATATTTTTGTTTTGGTTAGGGAATTCATAATCCTTGTACTAAACAAATAAACTCTTTGTAAATCGCTTCCTGGTTATGGAAGTCAGAGTGAAAACCAAATAAATATGGCTCTCCAGCTGTCTAGTCAACACCTCTACTTGGCTAATAGGAGACTGTAACTTAGTTTATCTACACCCCTGTATTTGATTTCCTCCTCCATACAACACATTTCCCAGTTTTCTTCATCTTAGGAATGGCATTTCCAGTTTTTCAGTTGCTCGAGCCCAAACCTCTGATTCATTTCTGATTCTCTTTCACTGTCTACTTCTAATACATCAGAGATAAATGTCAACATTATATTAGGAGCATACCCAGAATAAATATATCACCTTCTTACCATTCCATGAAAAAACTCTGATGGTCAACATAACTGCCTTTTTATTTTCTAATGTTGCAGAAAAATCAGACCGGTGAGAAACCAATCACCACTTGGAGAGTTGGAGAACTCAGGTTTATTACACTGGTAGTTCCAGAAGAGCCAGCACTCTGAAGATCTGGGTCATGAGCTCAGGGGTGAACTTACTTTTATAAGGCTTATCCACGCAGTTACAGTTGGCATGAGCCAATTGGTTAATTTGTCCTCAGGTGTTACAGAGTGCAGGAGTTGCTATGGGCTACGGGCAGTTACAGAGAATAAGCAAAGGGTATACATCTGTTATTTAGACAGAACAAGCAAAGGGGAGGGTGAGTCTTCAGTTGATCTCAAGGTCATCCTGCCCTTCAGCCTATGCTGCAAGCATGTCTACAGAAATAGAACAAAGAGCTGATTACAAGGTTAGCCATCTGAATGGAAAATTTCTCTTCACTAATATAGTAAATTTCACAAAAGGAAATAATCAGCCTCATACACTATGTCCTAAAATAATACTATGCTACTATATTAAATTATTTTATTACTTTGTGTATTGTCAAAGATGATTTAATACTTTTTTCAATGATTTTATTCTAAGGACTTAGAAAAAAATGTCTGGACTTTGTTATTATAACAAGGTGATGTATTTTTATTTTTGTTTTTTATTTTTTTGACTTTTTTATTTTTCAAATATAGTTGGCATACAATATTATATTAGTTTCAGCTGTATGATACAGTGATTAGACATTTATATAACCTACAAAGTAGTCACCTCAATAAATCTAGCACCCACCTGTCACCATATGTAGTTATTAAAATATTATTGATGATATTCTTTATGCTATACCTTACATCCTTATGATAATTTTGTAAACATCACTTCGTACTTTTTAATTCTTTCTCCTTTTTCATTCCCTGCCCTGCCCCCCGCAACCATGCCCCCATCTGGCAGCCATCAAAATGTTCTCTGTATCTGTGAGTTCCTTTCTGTTTGGTTTGTTTATTTTGTTCTTTAGATTCCACATGTAAGTGAAATCATATGGCATTTGTCTTTGACTTACTCCACTCAGCACAAGATCCTCTAGGTCCATCCATGTTGTTGCAGAATGCAAGATTGCAATCTTTTCTATGGCTGAGTAATAGTCCATTGGATGCATGTACCACCTCTTCTTTATCCACTCATCCATGGATGGACACCCAGGTTGTTGCTGTATCTTGGCTATTGTAAACAATGCTGCAGTGAAAATTTGGGTTGACATTTCCCTTTTGAAGTAGTGTTTTCGGTTTCTTTAGATAAATTCCCAGAAGTGGGATTACTGTGCCTTCTTTTTCTCTTGTTATAGCCTTTGATTTAAAGTCTTTTGTCTGGCATTGGTATCGCTGCCCTAGCTTTGTTGGTTAGTTTCCATTTTATGAAATATCTTTTTCCCTCCCTTTGCTTTCAGTCTGTATGTCTTTCAATCTCTTATAGGCAGCATATGTAGGGCTTGTTTGTTTTTTTTTTACTCATTTATCCACTCTATCTTGTGATTGGAGCATTTAATTCATTTACATTTAAAACAATTGTTATCAGATATCTTGTTATTGCCATTTTATTATTCATAGTTTTGATCCTCTTCCTCCTCCTTGAAGTTCTTCTAACATTCCTTGTAATACTGGTTTAGTGTTTTTCTTGTCTGAGAAGCTCTTTATCTGTCCTTCAAGTCTAAATGATACCTTTGCTGGGTAGAGTAATCTTGGTTGTAGGTCCTTACTTTTCATCACTTTGAATATTTTGTGCCAATCCCTTCTGGCCTGCAGTTTCTGCTGAGAAATCAGCTGACAGTCTTATGGGAGCACTCTTGTAGGTAACTAACTGCTTTTCTCTAGCTGTTTTAAAGATTCTCTCTTTATCTTTAACCTTTGACATTTTAATTATGATGTGTCTTGGTGTGGGCCTGTTTGGGTTCATCTTGTTTGGGACACTCTGCACTTCCTGGGTTTGTATGTCTATTTCCTTCACCAGGTTAGGGAAATTTTCTGTCATTATTCTTCAAATAGGTTTCAATTTCTTTCTCTCTCTTCTTCTGGTACTCCTATGCTGCAAATATTAGTATGCTTGATGTTGTCCTAGAGGCCCTTTAAAATATCCTCATTTTTTTTGTATTCGTTTTTCTTATTGCTGTTCTGATTTGGTATATTCTGCTACCTTATCTCCTAAATCGCTGATTTGGTTCTTTGCTTCATATAATCTACTGTTGATTCCTCCTAAGTTAGTCTTCATTTTAGTTATTGTATTCTTTATTTCTGACTGGTTTTGAACTCTGCATTTGGTAGAGTTCTTGTCTTTATTTTGTTTAGTTCTTTTTCTGGAGCTTTGTTCTGTTCTTTCATTTGTAACATGTTTCTTTGTCTCTGCATTTTGGCTGCCTCCTGTGTTTATTTCTAAGTATCAGGTAGGGCTGCTATATTAGTAGAGTGACCTTATGTAGTAGGTGTCCTGTGGGACCCAGTGGCACAGTCTTCCCTGGTCACCAGAACCAGGTGCCCCAGGTATGTCCCTTGTATTGGTTGTGTGTGCCTCCTATTTTAGTTGAGCTTTGGTTTCTGTTTGCATATCAATGGGAGGGATTGACTTTTAGGAAGAAAGTTAAGAAGACTGACTAGTGAGGGGCTAACCCTACTAAGCAAAATTCACTTAGCAGGACTCTGGTACCTACTCATTTTACCCTTTGGCTGTGTTGTCCTCAGATGCAGCCCCAGGTAGTGCTTCAGCTAAGTCTGAAACTGGCCACCTCATATTCCTGCCCCGGGGTCTTCTGGGAGGGTCTCTTCCATAGGCCAAGTTCAGCTGAAGCTTGTGCCCTGCCCAGGGCCATGGAAGGTGATGCATTTTTAGAAGTTTTTCTAAAAGGTGTATAAAAGGACTTCTAAAGTCATTATTTTGATTCAAAATGTTCATCTTCCCATACATCTTTAAAATGAGGTCAAAATCATCTGTAGTTAAGCCTTTGTAAGCTTTGATGTGAAGGCAGTAAATTGGGATTGCTGGCTCACCTGCTGACCTGCTTCATCATCCCTGTGACTCTGAGGGCTCCACCTTTCAAATGTCTTGAGTTTCTGGATTTCTCGTGGTGAAACCTAACGTTTCAAGATGCTTCCATAGACACAGGAACAGAACTCCAGGTGATACCATACTACAATTTGTAATTCTATGTGGATCTCAAGACTCTATCTTAAAATAAAATTTTGCTCTTTAAAAAAATTTGTCATTATTGACTTTATTCTTTTTTTTTCCTAAAATTTTACTTTCTATGTGGTTATTGTTGAAGTACACAAAAAGGAATATGATTAGAATAAATATTTTCTAGAATTTCAAGCAAGAAGCAAATAGAATAAATATATCAAAGGTGAAAAAATATATTGGCTAAAAAGTATGATGAATATATAGTTCAGCAACATTGAATTGATATGAAGTTAGTGCATTTCTACAAAATTGTGTAAGAAATAAAAGCAAAAATTCACATTTAAAAATTTTTAACTAAATACTTAAAGAATATTTTGTTACAATTATATTTTAAACTATTGTCTACTTTTTAAAAAAATGAACTTGCACCTGACAAGATAAGAAACAAGGGTTTATCTATATTCTCACTTGAAAAAAAAACCCAGGAATATATTTGAAACAATTGGACACAAGGCAATAAAGGTCAATGATTCCAGGGAAAACAGGATGTAAATGGCATGATTTCTACTATTGCCCCAGCTTACTACCTTGAGAAAGTTTTTAGGCTGCAGCACAGAGGGAACCCGGGGGGGCCTGGTGGGCTTCCTGAGCTGAGGAAGAGGAACTGGGATTTGTGAGAAACCAAGAAGGCTAGTGTTTATACCAAACAGGAGAGAGCCACATAGAGAGAACTTGAGAAATCTGCAGAGGGTACCAATCGAGTCTAGCATCTCAGGTCATACACGTGAGGAAACAATTGGAGACCGGAAAAGGATTAGAGCTTGCAATGTCTGCTATGGTACATGTTGCCACCAGCCAGACTGGACAACCTCATGATTCACTGGGCTTTGGGTAGGGAATACAGAAGGGTCTTGTCTCAGTATTGGTTAATAATTAATCTAAATCTAAGGAATCTCAGCAATGAAAGGTCCTACAACCCATGTCAACACATATTTCTTGGATGGAACTGTTTTGGAGGCTAATAAATCCATGCTGAATTATTAGTATTTGCCACTAGAAAGATCTCAGTAAAATCAGCACATCGACATTTTCCATTCTTTAGCTAGACAACTTTTGTTTTTTTAGTAGGAATTACATGGGAATATAAGCTACATAGCCTTCTGTTATTTCCCAAAGTACAAAAGAGAACAAAAGAGATATTAAAAGACAATCTCAGAGAGACAAACTCCCTTTCCATGAGGATTACTTGTAACAAGAAAATATAATTTCCAAGACATGTACATTTAGATTTGGAGTTTCCAAAGCTAAATTAAAATGTTTAATTTTTATATATTTTTAATAAATGAAAATGAGATCAAAATTCAAATTATAAGCAGTTTATGATTGATTGTGTTTATTATATGATAACTTTTAAAGGAGCTTCCTGATACTGATCAAATTTGAGACAGTACTAATAGTATGAAGATATATTTAAATTCAGTTAATATTTCACTATTTGATATGTGACATTTTTAACATGTAGTTTTCTACTTTATTATATTTCAATATAGTGAACTAGAGTTATATTTTTTATTGGAACCCACTACAGTCACTTTTTTTTAAGTTACTGGAGTCTACGCTTCTTAGTCAGGTAGCCTTTGCTTATTCTCTTTCTTTACTACACATTTAATACATTTATTTCATGGCTTTAAGTTATAATTGACACTCATTTTGGCTTACATTTTTTTCACATTACTTCAGTTACTACCTAAAACTTTAGGAAATTAAATTAAATCCCAATGGGCTGCACTGTAAGAAAATAGTATACACTGGATATTGAGAGGTTTTATGTAGGATGTAGGCTAGATCAAACTTGTGCAAGTGACACTCTCTGTTATGATAGTACGACTAAAGATGCTGATTTTTTTCAAAGGGTCTGTTAAAATATGTCAACATGAAAATATTAGTTATAAAACTGCAGTGCCCATAATATTTTACAGAGTACAACATCCAGGAGAATTTAAAACTACACAAATCTGTTTCCAAATTTATATTGGATATTCTCTGATGCCTCATTAACTTGAAATAATCATCAAATAATTTGTGTTAAAACATATTCGTAGTAAGTTTATTACACATCCTATCATGATTGTTAAATATTCAAACTGTTTTGAGTGTGTCTATTTTTAAAAGGTTAGCATTGACTTCACAATTTCATTTTGGACATAACTAGTGCATCTATATTTTCATTTCAAATGTGTATTCATGATATCACTCCATGGTGTGAACCCTGGCAGCTAAGGAATTGATTTCCCAAGCATTCCTAAACCAAAATCAACATAAAAGTCTGTGGCTCATATCACTAAACCAAACATTATATATTTAAATGTATGCATTGCAAGTTTCAGAAAGAAAGGAATGTGCCTTTTATACCTTTGCGGTGGCCATCAAATTGCTTTTTTGACTCCCAAAGTTATTTATGCAAAACTTGCACACATGAAACAAGCGTGTATTTATCTACGCTTTATATGCATAAATGAAAAAGGCTGTGGGACCACAACAGGGTCCCCAACTAGAAGTCAGCCATAACTTTTCTATGTGATTACTGGCTACAGTGAATCTGGAAATAAAATATTGCTGTTGGATTTTAATGTCTTCATATGCTTTCAAACATCTCTGGGACTAGAAAGGTACTATAGAATTTTGGAAACAAGAGAACTTTTTCTTAGTTGTACAGCATGTATTTAGAAAAAAAAACGCATGGGAAACAAGCAAATGCACCTTTTCATTATTAATTTGTGTCAGGAATGAAGCTATATCCAATCTAATATCAGTTTGAAAAGGATTTCAACTCTTGACATTTCTCTTTGCTGATATATCTACATGAGTTTTTCATACAGTTTTAATGGCAGTAGAAAAATATTGTAAAAAGCATGAGATATCTTTTAATATAAATAATGTTTGGCTATATTTTTACCCAGGAAATACTTATACATGCTTAGACATTCAAATCTCTTAGTGAACAAAATTTAAGGGTCTCTATTTCAAAATTGAAATGGGTGGATTTTCATTTTTGTTTCTATAAGCATTTATAATTTATTTTGGGATTTGATTTAGTACAACTAAAAAAATTCAATAACACAAACTGTACTCAACATTGATCAGTATGTTGAGAGTTAGATATTTAGATGCAGATAATCTAGCTTTTCTTCTGGTCTCATCCATCTACCTGAGCTCTGTTCAAGCTTGTATACTTTTATCATAATTTTGGTGAATGAATTAAGATAACAGTAACTTAACAAGTAATCGATTAATACTTGAAGAGATGATTATGAGGCCTTAGGTTAAGCAATTAATAAGCCTAACAATTATGGTAGTTTGATAACTACATGTACACTGCTGAGAGTGAAATAGTTCATGCTGCTTTTAAGAAAGCTTTGTTCCCGAAATGAATTCTTGGTCCAAATTTTGTCTTTTTGGAAGCTAAAGGCAAATGAACCTGCTACAATGTGGAATTGGTTTCACTAGTAGTAGCACATATATAAAAGAGCAAATAGTAAGCCAATATATGTCCTTCCATTATATTATTAGACATTTCTGGTATCCTTCAGGAAAGTTTATATGTTACTAAGCATAAGTGTTTAAAGCACATTTTTTTAAAACAACTTTAAATCATTTATTTATGAATGACAATGGCTTATATAGATATAACATTTTTTATATTTGCCTATGGAAATCTATTTCTCTTTTTTCTACATACTATTATTTTAATTTTTCTTTCAAACCATCTTATCCCTTCTTTCAGAGCATGAGGATCCTGTGGATCTGACCGTCTTCCTGTTCATAGACTGAATTATCTGTGGTCCAGGCTTGATCACATCGCTTGGTTCAGTGATTTCCAGATGAACTAACCCTTAACATCAGACTCCAATTTATAGCTTTCACTTCTTGACTTCTTCGTGTGGCAGTTTTTAAAGCTAGAGCTTCTGGTAGCCAGTTTGCTATCATGAAGGCTAAGAGTCTGTAACAGAATCTGCACTTTGAGAAAAGCATAGCTGTTAGAAAGAATGAGAAGACAACTAATGACATTATTTGACTCACTGAATCCAGCACAGCAGGAAGAAGAAAAATTCCAGACTCTTCAGTTATATGAGCTAATAAATTCACTCTGGGATGAATTTCTGTCATGTACAACCAAAAAGTCCAGCCTAACACACTCAGTAACCTACTTCAAGTGTACTTCTTTCTTAGATAATTTTATAGGGTTGATATATTAAAATTATTAAAAATAACCCAATAGTAGACTCATTTTTCTGAACATATTATTTATTTATTTCTATTACTTTTGGGGTTTTCATGGTTGGACTGATATCTGTCAATATCACAAACTTATTCTTTGAAAAAGGCAATTTATATTGCCTGGATTCACTGTCCACTAATCATATTTATATTTATTTATATTTTTCTGGATTCTTGTATCTTTTATAGAATTTTTCATAGTGTTCTTCATGTTTAAAGATAGATTATATCATTTAAAAAATCTCATTGTCTTTTAGCATTGTATAAAGGTTACACTTTTCGGTACTATCTTTTAATGCACTAATTCTCTCTTCATTTGTCTTTAAACTGCTAAGTCATTGACTTCCTCATGTCCATTATATTTTTCTAGAAGTTTAATTTGATTATTTCTAAATATGCCTCATTTTTATAGTCTTGTTTCTTGATCTTTATAATCGTAATTTTTTTCTTAATTTCTTCAACTTTTACTTCTTCAAACATTAAACTTACTTAATTTATATTTTAACTGATTTTATTTCCAAAATTTGATTTTTTTGAGAGTTTTAGTCTGTTGTTTTTTTGTTTCTACTAATGATGGCTTTCTTCTAGTGTTTCTGTGCTTTTAACCTCTGAGTTCATAATCATTGAGACTTTATCTACGGAAATATGCTGAAAGTTGGGCTTAAGAAATTTCTATAAGCATCATTTGAACATGGGTCTTTGAACACATGAGACCTAATCTGAGATCACTTTAAACTATATTTTTACCTTTGGCTTATAAATCAGTGGTTAGTGTGTATTCTGGATCCATATCTCAGTGAGGGCTGGTTTGGAGTTAAATATTCTCAGGGAAGACTTTTTGTTTTGCCTTCTTATAGCCAAGCCCAGTATAGGCAAGTTTCCTTTCCATATTTTCTTTCATCCCACCCCTGTCTCTTTTGGGAAAGTATTTCTTTTTGGTTTCAGTTGTTTTGTTTAAAGTTCTTTCTCTGACTTCCCACCTATGCTAGGTTCTTGGCTTTGTCTGGTCCCTTTAGGTCTCAGCCAAACAGAGATTGTTCAATACCCTGGGACAGCTTTAAGGATTAGCACTGTTTCCTCAATGGATTCATATTTTCTCAACATTTTTAGCCTCTATGGAGTACCTCAACATTTTTGCCAACTCATCTATGTAATGCATTTAAAGAGGATTATAAAGTATATTTTATACAGCAATTTTAGGTATTCTGTATACCTTAAAAAGAAATAGGTATATCTAAACCATGATTTTACAGAAAATAAAAACTCCTTTCCTCCCATTTCTTTAAAATATAACTATTATTCAAACAGAGGTACTATGTGAGCCCTGAAAATTCCTGATTTAGTGAGATTATTTCATAACGTACATATTTTCTTGGTAACAGAGTCAAAGATACTGATTTTTTTTTTTTTTACTCATCTGTGATTCTATTTTTAATCTCACCTACTTCCAAAATAGTTATCTTACTATAATTTGTGGGCCTCTTGAACTACTGTAAATCCTTTTTGGAAGAATGTAATGTAAATAAATCTAGAAAACAAAACAAGAATTTAAAAATATCTGTTTTTTACATTTTTATAATTTACAGTGCATTTTTACATACATTAAGTAATTTTTGTTTTCTCCAAAATGTAGGTAGTGAAAGTATTCTTATGTGGCCAAAAAATAACTCCAAGGTGGTAATGCCTGAATTAGAATCCAGATTCTAAACCCTGTTTGAATAAGACTAATTGAATACTCTTAATGTTTAGAAAGAATAAAACAAATGAAGTAAACTCAACATTGAAAACTTTTTCGTGTAAAGGTATCAGGGTATTCTCTAACTGAAGGTAAGTATGTTAAAATTCATTTGAAGTATGCTTTCCCAAACACATTTAATGCTAATTTCTGGAGTACTTTTCTTGAACTGTTGATGAATTTATTTGTGACAAATTATTTCCTATTTATGATTTAGGTTAATTGTATATCATTTCACAAATATTCTATACTAAAACACTTTGGACATTATTAATTATTTACATTCAATAGTTTAGAATAAATAATTTACCTGTTTAAATGTGAGATATTTTGTTGAACAGAATGACAGATAATTTTTCACACTATTTAAAATGGAGAGCACTCACAGCTTTATCTGCAAAGGTATCTTCATAAAAGGCTAGCATCAGAGCAAACTGTATAACTGCATATATCCTTAATAGTCGAGATGCTGATGATGACAAGGGAACTTCTTTCCCTGTAACCTAAGAAGACGAGAAAGAAATCTTTCCTTTATATCACTTTCTAACTTATTCCTCTCATTGAAATTCACACTATTAAAGATGAGTAATGCAAAAATAAATAAAAAGTTTTGCTTTTTTTTTTCCCTAAAAATAATGCTAACATTCATTTTTTGGATAAAAAAAAAAAACAATGTAAAAGTTAGGAGACTTGTTTTTCATTTCAGAAGCATTATGATTCTAATTTAGTCTGCCTTATGTAGAGCACTTTAAGAATTTTTTTAATTAAGTTTATTGAAGTAATGTTAGTTAATACGATTATATAATTTTCAGGTGTACAATATCATTTGACGTCTATATATTCTATTGTGTGTTTACCACCCAGAGACCAATTTCCTTCAGCTACCACATATTTGATCCCCTTTACCCACTTCAACCTCCCCCTATGCCCCTTTAATTGACTCCCTTTACCCCACTTACCTCCCCACTCCTTCCCCACCCTGTAACCTCTGGTAACCACTAGTCTATTGTCCATGTCCATAAGTCTCTGTTTGTTTGTCCTGTTCATTTGTTGTTTTAGGTTTATATCTCACATATAGCACTGTAGGAATTGATTCAACAATGTGTACTGATGATCTAGATAACCAAAATAAACATGAAAATATGAGATGTGAAAATATGAGTATAAAAATATGTCCAGGATTATACACAAAAGCATAGCAAAAGCGAAAATGGAAGGCAACTTTAGGTAGTGTAGATAATTATACCTCCAAGGGAAATACTGATGTATTGGAAATGACTTTTCCAAACTACAGTTTCCCAGAAGTACTACAATTCTATTTCATAAATGAAAATTTAAGACGCAATATGACTTTAAAAATTTCCTTTAGGTTCTCTATTGAAAAATAAATAAATAGGCCATAGTAACCTAGACTGTTTTGGAACTGAAATAAACAAAATAGTTTCACCTATACCAAACTAGAATATTATTACTTGACTGATTTTGAACATAATCAAATATCTGGGAAATTTTGACACAGCAGCTTTCATTACTAGATGAGAAAACATCCTTATTTAGATCAGGATTTTCTGAAAATAATAATAATACCTAAATAAGACATAATTTTATTTCCTTGAAATATTGAGTAATTTTTATATTCATTATTATCATTGAAATAAACAGAAGTTTACCATTTCTCTTGTTTCAATATTACTATTAATGAATGTTATTTTGATAAGGAATTACAATATATATCCTGAATGATTGCAAATAAATTCCTTTCCCTGTGTGTAAGAGGAACTTGAGATGAAACTGAATTTTTCATTTGGTTTCCAGTGTTTTAAATCTCTATCGTGCTTATTTTTTTGTTTTTAAATAGTATTTCTATATTTAACGCTACCACACTAGAGTTATAGTTTATTCTGATAACTTTATCACCTTATTATAACTTTTGACCTTCCATCCTGGAGATCTGTTTTTCATGAACAAAACAAAGGCCAGACTGAATCATCTTTAAGGCTCTCTCCATCTCTAGTGTTTTAGGATTCTGTGATGAGCCACATGAGTTTCTGCACTACATGAAGGCTGTGGGTTTTAGGTGGATCTGAAAACCAGCCTCCCCTGTTCTGTCTCCTAAATCATGTTCCCTGGTAAGAGGCAGTGTCTGCCTGGGAAAAGGCACCCCTCTTATTGGCCCCTAGGTGGTGTTCACTCATTAAGTTATGCATCACAAGGCTGCTTGTGAGTAAGGGAACATCTTTTCTTTTTCAGATTTACATAAGCCAGAATATATACAAACTGGCTATATACTGGACAATATGAGACTAATCTTCACTATCATCAAACCCATGAACTCTACTTACCTCTGGGATTTCTTCACTCAGTCCAAGTCTTGGTTTACCTGGACCCCATCCTGGTCCTTTAAATATGACAGAAAACTTATTGAAGAATCCAGGTGTGGCCCAGAATGTAGTCCATATGTAAACTAAATGGTGGAACTAGAAGAATAAAAATATAGTTTATTTAAAATAAGAAAAAGTCTTAACAAAAAAGATTAAATACAATAATCATGTATTTTATTTTATTGTTTAATATAATGTATATATTTTCTTTAATATGTAGGCAATATATAATTGCCTTATTATTGATTAATATGCAACTGCATCACAGATTACAATTCATTCTATGCATTATGCATTCTTTTAATTTTAAATATTGTCTATATTTCTTAAGCACCACAAAACTATAATTTCAAAATTCAAAAATAGACTGTATAGAAAATCAGCAAAGTAGAAAAAATGAATTAAGGGGCTTTGCTTACAATGAAATTAACTAGCAGCCTGTGTACTCAATATCCATGTCTAGTGAATTCTTTTATAAAGTCTTACTAAGTGGATATTAGGTTGAACATGAAAACATACAAACACTGCACATATGAAACATTTAAAAATAATCTTTTATTTACTGTATTGAGTTATAGATAAACATGTCATTTTAAGGAACACTGTTCAAAGCTATATCTCACTTCAAATTAAAAGACACACACAGACTAAAAGTAATGGGATGAAAAAAGATATTTCATGACAGACCTAGAGGCTATTCTACTCATTCAAATAAGTAGAGAGAGAAAGACAAATGCTATATGATAGCATGTATATGTAGAATCTAAAGAACAAAACAAAATAAAATAGAAACAGAAACGAATTCAGAGATATAGAGAACATTTTGAGGGTTATCAGATGGGAAAGGGGTTGGGGAGTCAGTGAAAAAGAGGGAATGAATTAAGAAGTACAAATTGGTAATTACAAAGTAGTCATGGAGATAGAAAGTATAATATAAAGAATATAGCAAATAATATTGTAATAACTATATACAGTGTAAGAAGGGCACGATTTACTGGAGTGATCACTTTGTGAGTTCTATAGATGTCTAATCACTATGTCGTACACCTAAAACTAAGATAATATTGCATGCCAACTAAACAAACAAACAAAAAGCTATTTCTGATAGTAGACTTCGAAGTATTAAATAGACTATATTCTATAATAAGAAAAGGAAAAGTTTGCTGAGTCGAAAGTTTGCTTTGAGGCTTATAACAGGAATCCACATTCTTTAAATGATACATATTGTGTACAGAAGTTAAAAGTATGTCCGTACATAATAAATACCCAATAAATATTAGTTATTTGGATAATTAGCTATAAATGCCATACTTGTCATCATAATGTATCATAGAATTAAAAATAATCCTAGAGATTGGACATCAGCTATAGACTCTAGAGATGAGTTCTATTACAAGTGTAGTAATAAATGTAGAAAGAAGTTTTGGCTCCATCAGAATTTGTGGTCTCACTGACATTTTCACTGTCTTTTAAAGAATTCAAATTGCTAGGATTACAAAAATTGTTTTAATAATTACTTGAAATATTGCAATAAGGAATCTTAAGCATTAAGGAACCATGTAGGATTTAGTGGAGAAGTTTTTGAGGAAAAAGAGAATGCTAGATGGAAACATCCTGGGGTTTTGCAGTGATAATAAAACAGAAAATTAATGTGTTTAGGAGTCATAACACACATTAATATACTTATCTGTTGTGCAGTTTTGAAAACTGAGTGCAATTTTATTGCTATCTTACTAAATATAAACCATGAGAAATATATGGTAATGTTTTCAAATAGAGTACTTTCTCATTTATTTGCTATCCAATGCCCTGAAACTCCTAAACTCCAAAGGAAACCAAAGTGAATGGTTTATGCTGAATAATAAGGGGGAAAAAATCTCCATCTAGTGAAGGCTATCCTAAATTGCTTTAATGTCTCTAAAGGAAAGGTGTGAAATTCAGCTGAACGTAAAGGAATATAAATGAAAGTAAGTATATGTTTTCACAGTTTCAAAGCTTCTAATTATCATAACTTGCTAACTTGACATTTCTGATCATGTGAGTGAGCATGTAGAAGACTAAACTAAGACACAGTTGTGACAATTACTACACTAAAGGAAATGTTTATGTGAGGGGTAGATGCCTGGAGGTTTGAACGTGACGCAGATTCAACAGCATCTCAAAATACTTGTGATTGTCTGAATATTGTCTTTCTCCAAATCCTAATTATCCAATTATTTGTACATCTCATGTTATACAGTTCTCAGTCTCTGTTCTGTCTCGACATGAACTGCTTTTCTTCAGCAAGGGTGTGCACTTCTAAAGCCTTTCTACTTAAAACCAGCTGTGAACCATAAATGTCACTTGGGAGCTCGTCAGAAACAGAATCTTGGACAGACCTGAGATCTACTGAACAGAATCTGTACTTCACTAACATTCTCCCATGATTCATATGCACATTAAATTTGAAAGGCTCTCTCATAGAGGACAGAGACCAAGTTGTCTATTTCCTTTTTAATCTCCACATGACAGAGACAGGATTATACCAAGTGAAAAAGTAGCTCTCGATGTATTATTTCTAAATTGGTTTCAATTCTATAAAGCTTATTATTAAGAAAGCAACCTGAAATATTTATTTAGCATTTCCTTATTGATACATTCTTAGTAATGAGAGGAAGAGAGAGAGAGAGAGAGAGAGAGAGAGAGAGAGAGAGAGAGAGAGAGAGATGCCCTGTAGTTGAGAAAAAAAAGAAATTATCAATTTTTCTCTTTCAAAGTGTGATATAAAAATGACTTTAACTTGAAAAATTAAGGCAATTTGTGATGGTTGTTTCTGTAAAGAGGCAACACAGTGTAAAGGTTACACAGCGTTAAGCAAGTTTTGGGCTTTACCAGCAACCCGTCTTGGTTAAGTTTGCAGTTGACAAGCTGTATGTAGTTGGGTGAATTATTTAAACCCTGGGAACCTCAGTTTCATCCACCAAAAAAATAAGGCTAAAAGGAACCATAAGGTTTTAGTAATGGTTACATTAAATATTTGTGCCGAGCTGTTAGCAATGCTCTGAACATAGTAAAAACTCAATAAATGTAGATTTATTTTGTTATTTCCACTTAAAATTTTGAAGAAGTTTGAAAATTAGACCCAACATAAACCTGTAATTTCCTCTCTTACTGAACACTGGAAACCCAGCCCACTGGACAGAGCTGTCATTGACTGACCTCTTTCGTTTTCCAAGCATTCTTATCTTTTTCTCATTTACAAGTCCCTAACCCCAGGAGTGTTTGTGGTGGTCTGTTGCTGACAAATCGAAGCTTCACAGACATTCTTCATTTCTCTAGTGCCAACCATTGAGACCAGTGAACAACCAATACCACATGTCTAACAGAAAACTGGTCCAGTAAGAGTTGTAGTAGGTGAGGTAATGTGCAGACCTAACCAACCCATAATAGCTCTTGACACTTAGATACAAGAAGAGTAGGGCAAAGGCCTCATGTTGAATTTCTAACCAGAGTCATACAGACTTGAAGCAAATATTTTTCTTACTGTAGGGTCAGCCTTAATTATACATTTTACTACCGCTCTTTCTGAATGCATGAATATATTTCAGGTCTATTCTGAGAAAAAATATGTTTGCTAAAGAAACATTTTATATTCATATTTAAAAATTCTTATAAATTGTTTTTCAAATACATATTGCCCAATTTTATTCGAATCTTTGAGTGCTAGTGATTTTCGAATTCTTTTACTGTTAAAAAATATTTGGGGGAGGTAGAGTAATGTACTACCACCTTTCAAAACTAATTTTCATTTTAAATATGAGTTTATGATAGAATACAATCAATTCAGAAAGAATAAAACCAAGTACATTACCTGCACCTTGAATGGATCAAATGTATTAATGGGATGTGTCAGACCATATACAACTTTTTCATTCTCTGCCTCAAAGGTCCCTGAAAGATAAACATTAGGGATATGGTGTTTAGCTTTCTGTGAATTAAGAAGCTAATTAATTTTTTTCTGGTACTGTTTACTTACCAAAAATTCTATCCCATATAATAAGAGTGCCGGCATAATTTTTGTCTATGCAATAACGGTTTCTGCCTATGAGAAAAATATTAAAAATATATTTTTTAAAGAATGAAGTTATGCTTTTTGGAACATCTCATCTCGTATTTTAGAATTCCTTCAGAAATTAAGACTTAGGTAATAGAATGATTTTCTAGGACTGTCTTTTTAATAATAACACTAGCCTTTGCTAGTAAAGAGTTTTTATTTTATTTGTTTTTCAGTTAATTTTACAAGAAAAGCAAAGATTTCCTTAAAACTGTACATATTAAGAATTATCCCAGATTGTATTCATAATTTTCCAGTTTTTTAGAAAAATACAGAATAATTCTTTTTATGACTATCAAAAAGTAATAATTAAAAATTAAATGGTCCAGAAAAAGAGCACTAATAAATAAATAGCAATGTAATTTGTATTTTTTTAATTTCTATTTTTGAGTTGTTATGCCTACACCTTTCCTCTGCATTTTTTCCAGGAAGAAAATTTTCTACTTTGAGTGAGGCATTTCTATTTTTTTAAATCATAGAATATACAAGAGAAAATCAAATTATCTTAGTGTTTTTTTTCAAATTAACTCATAACATATATGATATTATTCTGTCTCAAAGTATTCAAATTATAATTTAAATTTAAGTAGCTGGGCATAGTTACTTTAATAATAATAAAAGACCATCGTATCCAACGGTTTTAAATCAAAGGATAGAGAATGTTAACCCACCAAATCACTACTCCAACAAACTCAACTATCCTCATGTCTTTACATACCTTCCCTACATGCAAATGTACATTCAAAAGTGAACTCTAAAGAAAAATCTCCCATAGTGCAAAAGTTGGGTGGGGCTGACTACACAGATGCACAACCCATGGCCATACCTGGGGTAAACAGTGGCTCTCAGTTGGAAGTCAGGGGCATTGTTGGCAGTTACAACTGGGAGCGGACATTATCAGCATCACGTATGTCAAGACCAACACCCTATAATGCACAGGACACCCTCCCTGCCCCCAAAGAACTATCTGATCTCTTTAAAATTAATCTTAAAATGTTAATAGTGCTGAGGCTGAGAAACTCTGATATAAAGAAAGCAACATGTGTGGGAAGGTGCTCTGAAGTCTAACAGAGGAAACTAGCAACTATTTCTTCTTCAATGTGGACTCGGTTTTCTCCACTCTTTTATACGGAGGGAACCCCAGGAGTATAACACTCAGCCTCTCCAGCTCTCACTAATGATTCCCTCGGGGTGGAGGAATAACTGTTGAATTTGGAAGAGGAAATTGAACATGTGCTGCCTGACCCTGTCCTCTCCTCTTTAGAAGGGAGTTTGCTCTTCTCTGTTCCCTGCCATGGGAAAAGGGACCTGCCCCCTTGGGAAGGCAGGCTTGTAGTGCTGCAGTGATGCCTGACTTCTGGAAACTTATAAAAACAGAACAATAGTATTCATTCTTTTATTACCAGCTTCCTTCTCTCAATATTGTGAGATTTATTCACGCCATTGCATGTCATAATAGTTTGGGCATTGTCATTGGAATATAGTTCTCCATTATACAAATAGTCTACACTTTATCTGTTCTACTGATAAATGTGTGTATTATCTCTCTCTTTCTTTTCCTATTACAAATAATGCTGATATGTATATTCTTGTCTGGGTCTTTTGGTGCACAAATGTAAACATTTTTATTTTTTAAGCTGGTGTCTTTAAATCTTAGGCACTATCTACATGAAATTTTCTCTTCATCAGATCACCTTGAATTTGTTCACAGATTTTAAGCAGAAAAGTGAAGTGTTATTGGGCTTTCTTCAAATCTGAACAGTTCTCAAACCAGGTACTCTCTTTGGTTCTAAATAGAAATGGCCCTCAGCATTGGATCAAGGAGTGGCCTTCAAGACATAAAGTGTATAACCACTCAGCTGTTTAACTCAGTTGTCCACCACAACTAAAAAGATTTAGACAAAATGGAAAATCCAAAAGCCAGATCTAAAAAAGGTGAGTTTTTTTTTTTTTTGGGGGGGGGATGTTTTTTTTTCACCAGATCTTATTTTGGAGGTAAAGCTTGTCTAGATGCAAAGGAAGGAACAATGCCTATTTGGACAGCGTATGACTATGTTGGGTAATTGTGATTAAATGATGCAAAATAATATCATTTTTAACCCATTTCCCATTTGCCCTGAGACTACTCACTGGCGGTGCTTGCAGTTGTAGCATTTATCTTGAGGTAACTCGTGGATTACAGTCCTAACCTTACCCCCAAAGTTTGTCATGAAATATCTCGCTTTTATTATTATTTTCTCATCACTCTAGTACATCGATGGTCTTTGGAAATAAATGACATCATTCTATTTATAGCATTCTGTTTTTAGTAGTGGTATTTCCATTTACAAAATATAGTAATTCTCAATCGCTGAAAATGTCAAATCCTAGAAAAGTAGCATTCCTATATGTGATGTTAACATTGTTCTTGAACAGTTGTTAGCTGAAGATTTATTTAATTAATCCAATTTATGTATACATTTCAGTTACATTAGGATTAGGAGCAAGTTCTGTTTAGAAATAACTCAAAGAACAGTTTTTATATTTTATTTTCACATTGAAAACCGGTCAGATTTACTTTGGCTTCAAAGAGCATGTTTAGGTAAAATTAATGCTGGCAGTGAGCTGCACTTTTTTAAAATTCTAAACAGGAAATGAGTTAAATTTATGAAAAAGGAAAGAAAGAAGATGTCAAATTTTCTCACCATGATGAACCCTATGATGGCTAGGAGTGTTAAGAATCAGTTCCAAAGGACCAAGGTTATCAATGACCTGTTTAAAATAAAAGGAATATTTGAACACACAGTTATTATTAAATATATATGTATTATATAAGTATTCACATTAGAACCCCACATGGGTTAGGCAATACTGCAAGTTTCAGGGTTGGTAGCAAAATTGGAAGAAGTTTTTCTATCACCTGGTATTCATATAAAGATAAAAATAAGCTCATAATTCTATTCTGAGAATCTACTGTGAGTTAAGAGCTAGACTGCCTCAGTTTGGTTCCTGGATCCTTCATTTATTAATATGTGATCTTGGGAAAATAACTTAAGCTTTTTATAAGTGTTTTGTCATCTTTAAAATGGAAATAATAACAGTATCTACATAATAATATTCTGAGAATGTAAAATGGTACTGTAAAATGGTACTATTACCCAAGTACCTCTCTCGTTTTATTTTTACCTTTCAACTATATCTTTGACAATTTATGTTAGTAGAGCATAAATACAGGAGAAAAAATAACAGTATTGTATTCATTTTATGGGTTTGGTTTTACCCAATATAATATATAACAACAACTTATTGCATCTGTTATCTACTGCACTAAGGTGATTGTGTTTATTTAAATAGAATTCTAATTGGTCTCTGACCTATAGACACACCATCTACCAGTAGATGGCATAAATCAAAGTCAAATATATAAAATATATAAAAAAATTTTTTTTTGCAATTGAAGACCCTCCAAAACCTGTCCTACAACTTTACAATATTCTCTTTCAACATTTCTCAGTAAGTATCCCCTATTCCAAAATGTGTACGTCCTAAGGAATATAGAAACGAGGTAGATGTCATAAATGAGAAAAGCAGGCCATATGTAAGACAGTTGGTATGTTATACAATAAATATTTGGCAATGTGGGAGCCCTTTTAATCTCAATCACATTTTCCTTTCTTCCATTGACAGTGGCAGATAACAGAATATTTAATTTTTCTTTAATCACTATCTAAATGGATTTATTAGACCCTACCAATGACAAAATCAAAACAATGACAAAAACAATACGATATTTTAAGAAATTACTCACCTCTAGTGTTGACTTCCGTTTAGATGATATATGAGAAATACAGGAATAAGTTAAATAATGCTTAAAGGAAAAAACCCATTCACTGATAATCACGACACTGACACAAATTTGATAACAATTCAATGATATGAGGAAAAAAAAGTCAGTGAGATGGGACTGCTTAAGATGAAAAGATATTTAAAAATTTAATAACCAATGTAGTGTGAAAATCTTATTTAGATACTGATTTGAACAAGTCAAACATAGAGATATTTTATAGGCAATATGGGAGATTGATTATAAACAGTGTAATTTTTATTGGCAGTTATAATGACTATCATTGTATAAGAAAACGTAACCATTTTTCAGAGTTGTATAATTGAAGTATATATGATGGGAGATTTAAGTTTTGCTACAAAATATTTAGCAATGTAAAATAAAAAGAAAAAAACGGGATAGCTGATACAAACTAATCAAAACTATGATGATTTTTGAATGCAAGTAATGAAGACATGTAAATGCACTTTATTATTCTTTCTACTTCTCTGAATATTTGAAGATTTTTAAGATAAAATTTTAAATAAAAGAAATTGTTACTCTAGTCATATATAGCAGTGCTCAGTTAGCCAATTGAAAATATTAATAGATCCCTGAAGTCCCAAACATACTTCTAAATCACAAGTCTATATAGCAGGGTTTCATCACTTTTTGGCAATCTCTGACATTAAAAAATCCAATTTACAAGTGTCTGCAAATGTGAATTGCTGCAGTAGCCACACCATCCTCAGCTTGTGAGGTCCTGTAGCTTGTTGAAGTAGAAACTGTGGTAGTATTGCCACATAGCAATGCTGCATCTCTCCATGGGGCAGGTGCCACCATCTCATTAAATTCATTGTTAACACACCTGAAAGAAACAGTCATTGCCTGCTATCCTGCTGCCCAGCTTCTAAGAGATTCTCAAGTTTCCATTATGGAACTGACAGAAATGTTTGCATGTTAAGAATATATAGTATTATGTGTGTTAATTTAAGTTAGTCAGTCTCTCTCTCTCTCTCTCTCTCTCTCTCTCTCTCTCTCTCTCTCTCTCTGTCTCATTCTCTCTCTCCCTCCCTCCCCCTCCCCCACAAGAATCTATCACCATTTTTAAAGTTATTTTCATGGGAAATGTATTATGAGCTTCTAACAGCAGACTTCTTGATTAATTCATTGAACTGAACTTATTTATTCACAAAGGACTATATATTTTTTTTTTAATTTAAGGAATTCAAAATACTGTGAATATATAATTCTTGTATCAGACTACATTCCTATGAAATAAGGTATTATGCCATTAATATAGTATTAATAACCAGTAATTGGGAGGAGAGTAAGTAGAAATAACCCTGTATTTTATTGGAACCCACGGCTTTGTTTTTGGTGGAAAAATATTTGTTGAGAAGAATGGTAATGGATAGAGAACAAGAAAGTGGGGCTTTCTCAGTAGTCAGAACATTGAAACCTGATGCTTTGGTTGGGCTTTGGATCTCTGGCAGAGAACCAGTTGAGAAAGGAGAAAACCATTTTATCCTTGTTTGTCTCTGTGTGCCTAACATATGTTACAAAAACAGACAACAAAAAGAGGTGGAGAGTCTACACTAGCTGGGTTCTGCTACCCAGATGCACTTCTGCTTGGTCCTGGCATGTGTGCAGCCAGATATAAAGCCACACAAATGGTGAGCACATTCAGATGATTGGAGCCTTGGCTGAGTACATTATTTTTTTAATGTCAAGCTCTTTTCCTCAAAGAAAATCTTTTGCTCCTGCAGGCTAAAGTATGATGATATCAATATTGAAAGTTCCTTTTTCTTTTCTTTTTTTCTTTTTTTTTTTTTTAAACTTAAAAGCCAAGTACAACACAGGCAACCACAGTTAAATTTCCTGGTAGTGCTTGTGAGTACCTTGGAGCTGGGGAAGACCACCTCGGTGTGAGAGATGATTCATCATTCAGACAGCCCAGTCAGAACCTCACTTGTAGAAAACCCTTATGATTCAAAGTCAAGGAGAAGTCATTAATAATTAATAAGGGTTGAGCATAACAACTCAATTATCACCCACTTTTATAAATTCAGTCATTTAGCAATTCAACCACAACTAACTCTGAATCACTTCCCGAAAATAGGTTACTGTGGAAATAATTGCATTTATTTTCTTTTAAGAAGTTATTTATTTGTCACATACTCTTTTAGATTTAAATGAATGAATTTAAATTTTGGAACTTTAGAACATATAGAAAGCCTACAAAATAATATATCCCAATGCTATTATTTTAAAAAAAAACCTAAAACTGAAACTCAGTGAAATAAAATTACTAGTCTAAGTTTAAACAGCTAGGGAGGAAGCCCTAAAGTCTTCTCAGTTTCAGTTCAGGAATCTTCTATTTTTTTATCATTTTGCTTTTAAGAGATATAGCAATTTTTCCATAAAATAAAAATAATTTAATCTTTTAGAACTTTAATGGAAAATGATAACTAAATGCTTTTTGACTACATTGCTATTAAAAAGAATGCAGGCATTTAGAAGGAGCTCAGGGATTTCAGTTTCTAAACAGTTCCTTATGGTATTTCAGGCACTTTTGGTGCTTCTTAGGACTCCAAAGCTATGGTTTAAGTCTTTATTATTATTGTTATTATTTTAATTTTTTAATTACAGTTGAGATTTGATATTATTTTATATTCCTTTTAGGTGTAGAGCAGACAGGTTAAACATTTATATAATTTATGAAGGGATGTCTTATATCCTGCAATTTTCTGTCAGGGTTTTATAACCTGAGGACCATGGATGCCTAGAAAGGCCATGGATGGGCTTTGGAAGATCAAGAACACCCTGAAATGTCATGCCAAATTGTATGAATATGTGCCTATCAGTATTTTTCTGGAAGGAAAATTATCCTTTTTATTGTGTATTTAAAGAAATATATAAGTCCTCAAAGGTTAAGAACTAATGTCCTAAATAGATAACTTTCAATTATTTACTTTGCTTTTTATTTATGTTTTTAAGTTCCATGTTATGAAATTTAAGTGCAAATTTCTCACTTAAACATTGAAAATAGCAACATTTTTTCTGCCTATTTTGAACATTGAAATCAACATTTTTCCAAAGAAATCACTTCTTAATTGTATAGTAATAATTGTATAATAATAAATTATTATAAGTGAATGAATAATAAAAATACTTTTATAATAACAAGTTTCATGCATTCTACTGATTAACTTTTATTCAGCAGAAATACTCTGGATCATTTGCTGAACTGGTCTCAAACTCTTCATTTCTCCCTCCATAATTTATGGTGGGAGTGAGGAAGAAGAGTTAAATCGAAATATAAGAGAACATGGGCCATGAGATTGTGCCATCTTCTCACAAATCATTTCCCCTTATTAAAAATAAAATAAATTTAAACAAAAGGCTCTTCATAATGAACTAAATAAAGTCCAAAATATTTAGAATTTAAAGCTGTTCACTATTCTTTACGACTAATTTTCAATGTTCTTTTTCTTCTATCTCTAAGACCTTACTTAACCTTCCCATCTTGACCTGTTGAAATCCTGCTCTTCCTTTAAGACTGGATGATGGGACAGTCAAATTCTATTGATCATGGGCAGGTGAATTTCTTGAATTATTTTTATGTTATCTTAATACAGGCTTGTGCAGTCTTCAATTTCAATGAAAGGAGACAGAGGTAAAAAGTATAGTTTCCACATCACCAAGTGATTTCATAATTTCTTATGAAAATGAATTTAATAAAACATGTGAAGGACCTATACACTGAAAACTATAAGACATTGTTAAAAAAAATTGAAGAAGACACAAATAAATGGAAAGATATTTCATGTTCATGGATTGGAAGACTCAACATAATTAAAATGGCCATATTTCCCAAAGCGATATACAAATTTAATGCAACCCCCATCAAAATCCCAACGACATTTTTTAAAAAAATAGAACAAAAAATAATCATATTTGTATGTAATTACAAAAGATCTTGAACAGTCAAAGCAGTCCTGAGAAAAAACAAGGCCAAAGGTATCACATTCATTGCCTGACTTGGAATAATACTACAAAGTGACAATAATAAAAACAGCATGGTATTGGCAGAGAAACAGATACACAGACCAATGAAACAGAATTGAAAGCCCAGAAATAGACCCACATATATATGGTAAAATAATTTTCAAAAAGGAAACAAAAATATACAATGGAGAAAAGAAAACCTCTTCAATAACTAGTGCTGGGAAAATTGGAAAGTCACATGCAAATGAATGAAACTAGATTGCTATCTGTCACCATACACCAAAATTAATTAAAAATGGGTCTATAAGTAATTAAAAATGGGAAACTATAAATCACATAGAAGAAAACAAAGGCACTAAACTCATGGACCTTGGTTTTAGAGAGGATTTTATGAATTTGATCTCAAAGGCAAGGAAGTAAAAGCAAAAATAAATGAATGGAATTATGTTAAACTAAAAAGCTTCTCACAGCAAAAGAAACCATCAATAAGACAAAGAGGCAACCACTAGAATGGGAGAATATATTCACAAACAATACCTTCAATAAGGTCTTAATATCCAAAATATGTAAAGAACTCATACAACTCAACAACAACAAAAAATTCAATTAAAAAATGGGCAGAAGACCCAAACAGACAATTCTTCCAAGACATACAAGTGGCCAACAGACTTATGAAAAGATGCTCAGTTCCAATAAGCTACTAGGGAAATGCAAATCAAAACCACAATAAGATACCATCTCACACCTGTTAGAATGGCTATTATCAACAAGATAAGTAATAATAATGTTGGAGAGGTTCTGGGGGGAAAGGAAACTTTTTTTACACTATTGGTAAGAATACAGTCACTATGGAAAATAGTATGGAGTTTCCTCAAAAAATTAAGACTGGAATTACCATATGACCCAGTAATCCCTCTTCTGGGTATCTATCCCCCTAAAATTTAAAAACATTTTTTCATAAAGATATATGCACCTTGATTTTCATTTTCATTGTGGCATTATTCACAATGGCTAAGACATGGAAACAACTGAGGTGCCCTTCGATAGACGATTGGATAAAGATATACATATATACAATGGAATATTACTCAGCCATAATAAAAGATGAAATACTGTCATTTGTGGAAACATGGATGAATCTTGAGATTAACAAGCTAAGTAAAATAAGTCAGATGGAAAAAGTTGAGAACCATATGATTTCACTCATATGCAGGATATAAAACTAAAAGCAACAAACCAATAAGACAAATAGTGACTCACGGACATGGACAACAGTTTAGTGGTTACTAGAGAGAAGAAGGGAAAGGAAGAAGGTAGATAAGGGTGAAGGGGGTCAAATATGTGGTGATGGAAGAAAATTTAACTTTGAGTGGTGAACACATAATGCAATATACCTATGATGTATTATTGAATTATACACTTGAAACCTATATAATTTTATTAACCAATGTCACCCCAATAAATTGAATAAAATAAAAATCACTTAGAGTTGAACTCTATAAAGCATCAAAATAAATATTATAAATTAATGTCCTGTCTGAAATTATTTTTTTATAAAATTAACTTGTTTAATTCTATACTTCTCTTAATTTTCTCTAATTCTCCTGATTGAAAAACACTGACTGGTTAGATTTTTGTAGTTAAGAGTTCAGAAACAATTAACTAATGGTCAAGTTGGAGGACAAGACAGTTTTAACAAAAATATTTAGTTAATTCAAGATAAAATCATTTTGTTTGTCTGAATTGCTTGGATTGTTTGTCTGAATTGCCTCTTCTCATTCACTATGACTACTGAGATTGAAGATATTTCTAAATCTAATATAAAAAATAAAACTATTCTTTTGTTCAATTTTAGAATAATACTGGGAATGTCACATTACATTTCTACCTTTATTTTTTTTTTATTTGCAAATGGGTACTAAAAATACTGGACTGTTTTATTGAAAGGTCATAGGAATATTTATAATCACTTTTCAGAAAGAAGGCATGTGCCTATAGATAATTACAATGTCCTTTCCAAATAAAAGATGCTTACAAATATTCATGCTTCCTGTCTGAGAGAGAAAAATCATAATAGAGAAGATATGTTCTAAGAGGCACATGTTTTACAGAATCTTTATTATAAAAATGAATGTGCTAACAATATGATAAATGCTGACAAGTAACTGGGTTGGGGTTGAAGTGAAATGAAATCTCCATAATAGGGAAATGCCTGCGTTTAGATGAGTATAGTTTAGAGTGATGACATTGACTCTAACTAATCAAGACTTTTCTTTACAGCATCATGCATGATTGATGTTCCAGAGGGACCCAAACCACTGTGGGTCTCCATGTTTCATTGCAGTCAGTATTTAAGAGAAATACTAAGCCATCTCCTAATACATTTATCATCTGATGTAAAAATCATTGTTATCTTATATTTAACTGAGAAATATAAGCTTGAAGTGCAGTCTTAAACTGGCAAAACTTTTCAGGTATTTTAGTGGCAAGATTCAATGCAAACTCAAACTAAAATTAAGTAGATTCATAGTTATACCATGATTGGCTGACTTTTTCCTGACCAAATTTCCTTCTTTTATTCCTCTTTTCCTTCTTCCCTTCCTTCCTTCCTTCTACCCCTTTTTCTTTTTCATTCTTTCCTTTCTTTCTTTTATCTGTCTATCTATCTATCTATCTATCATCTATCTATCTATCATCTATCATATATATCTAAACGCGTGTATAAGAAATTTGGAGAATCTTTTATTCGGAAAGATCTTTACAATTAACTACAGGTACGTGCAAATCTTTTTAAAATATAAGTGGGTTATAAATATTTCTATGATCTTTCAAGAATATATTCCAGTATTTTAGTTCCATGTATAGATAGAAATCCTGAAATACAAAACTATTAATGCATTCTAGTATATTTATCCTTATTAATATATTTATCACATTTGTTAAATATTAAACATATACTCAAATGCCAATCAACAATTATTTTAAGTACCTACCATTAAGGGTTTTTAATTAACACTAAAAATAGTCTGTTTCAAATCATTAAAACCTATATTTATTAATCTTTATCAAAGTCTTTTACTAAAAGCTACTTGCATAATAAGCAGAGCAAGTGTTTCATTATCAGCTAGTTTATTCATTCTGCAAACATCTATTTAATTTACTAGGTTTTAGAAGTAAAAAGAAATAAAGTGACACACAGTCACTTCCCCCAGGAAGATTATTTACAGTCCAGTGAACCCTTCAACAGAAAAGTAAAACTATTTCAGATAAAAGGTTTTACAGAAAAGTTATCTTTTTCAATTATTTTGTGTTATTCTGGGAAGGATGAGAAAATCATTCACTATTTTCTTTGCAATTACTATATTGCACAGTCCAGATGTTTAAATTTATAATCAATTTGAATTTATAATTGGCAAAAGAATTGTATAACAAGAAGCAAATTAGTTCATTTTCCAGGTCATAAGCTGAAAATTACCATTAGTAAATATACATGTTTTATTTTGCTTCTAATCATGCAGCTTTGCAAATAGTCCCATTAATTGCTTCTGAAAAATATTGTTGAAGATTCACCCTTGTTCATAAACTTCTTCAACTGACTATGTGGAAATCAAAATGATCTTATGTGGGCTTCATTTTGTCAATAGGTGTTTACAGAGTGTGTATTTTCTGCAAAGTACTGTGTTAAGATCTTAGAAAGATCACAGAATCAAAAATAAAAATTACAATTTAGTAGCAAGTAATCTAAATGTTTCTTAATTTAAAGGTATACTGAGTGACAATATCAGATTTTATTGTTTGAATATATATAGAAATGGTTTTCACTCTCAAGAAAATCTATAACAATTCCTCATTTAAAGCTTTAGAAAAAGGATAAAATTCATGAACACTATGTTAACATATTAAAATAAGTTTACTTCTGAATTTTCTGATCTTTAAACATTTACTGTTTTTCTTGTTAAAATCTTAATCAATCTGAACATTTATAAATAATTTATATTGTAGTGCATCCAGTGACGAAATATAAAAATAAAATCTTAATTACAACCCCCACTAGTTCTGCTGCGTTAAATCCAGACAATACGCTCAAATGTTTAGACAGATGGCAGTGGTGGTCATATTAGCCTATGATTTCTCTACAGGGAAGCAACAGAAAGCAGAGCTCTTAGGATATGTGCTTGTCTGCTTACTTTCACACTGTGAAATCCTCAACAAGTGCTGATTTATTCATAGTCAAATGTTTTCCTATATGATTAGGCAGTTTTCTACTTTAGTAAGCATGTAACATGGAGGTAGCTGAATTTCCACACTAAGGAGTAAAAAAAAAACCAACAACAACAATATTTATAGTTTGGAAATAAAACAATCTAGAGGAAGCAGGACTTTTGGGATAATACAGAGCTTCATAGGGAGTAAATTTCTGATGAATCTATACCAAGGATTAAAGCTTAGTTTTAAGAAGATTGAGAATAGGCTATGTTTATACAATAAATAACAGTTTTAAAGGACTGCATTTATAATATATTTTGAAGGCTGATTCTTGTCAGGTCAGTTATGATTGTATTATTCCTCAAATAAGAAGACAAGAACTGAACAAGTTAGCATTTTTTTTTTAATTCATCTCAGCTTACATTTTGGATAACACTTTTGACTTGGAAAAATAAATGTTGAATATATTTTTTCAAAGGTAGGCAAATTCCAAGTAACTAGTTTTTTAATAACATCTATTAAATTGACAGAAGGAAAAATGGAAAACATTTATAAGTATAATCTTATAAAACTTCGTGTGTAACACCATTTTATTTTTACCGGTTTGAGCGCTCTGTGAGAAAATGAACCACATTATTATTAGTAGTAACATTATGTTAAAAGAAGGTAATTGATAAATTGAGAGGTTAACAAGTTCTTGTTTAAAACTCTAGTCTTATAATGCATACTTCAAACATTTGACTCATTCTAAAACTCAGTACACTGTCATTACCATTATGATTACATTCCCATTTCAGGTATGGCTCCTGTATTCAACAATCAACAGATGTTAATAGATTATCGACAGCGTACCTGGCACTATTTATGTTAGATATTTTCATGAATAAGGTATAAATTGGCATTTCGTAGTCTACAATCTCGTATGGCAGATCTCCTGATTGTCACCCATTAAAAATATTTATATGTACTAATATTTTAAAGTCAAATAGTATAGAATAAAATCTCAGTCAGGAGGTTAGATGCTACAAATATCTGTTTTTCTTAATTTCATTTTCCCTGTTTTTATTAGCATATTTTCCTTCTAAGGACAAGCTAAAGTGTGTCTCCTCCCCTCATCCTTTTAGGATTTTTTTTTAAAACAGTACATCTTGTCTTAGTAAGTTTGAGAAGTTATAATTAAATACACAGAATCAGTGGCCTAAATCAGGGGCCTCAGATTCTTGGGCTGTAGACCAATACCAGTCCTTGGCCTTTTAGGAACTGGGCCACACAGCAGGAGGTGGGCAGCGAGCAAGTGAGTGAAGCTTCATCTATCTTCATTTGCAGCCGCTCCCCAGCGTTAGCATCACTGCCTCAGTTCCAGATCATCCGGCATTAGATTTTCATAGGAGCACTTGTCCCCTGTGCCAAAAAGGTTGAGGGCCACTACATTAATGTACAAACCTCTAATAGAAGATAGATTTCCCTGTACCCTTAGCTGTTATATCTTACTACTGTTCTTGTTCCTGAAATGTCCTCAAATCTGATAAGTAGATCAGCATCTTATCTCTTGTGCCTGAAAGCCTCAAATTCCAGTCCTTTCATGGTAGGCATTTAAAAATGATAATCTATTGATGTGCTTCAGGAAGCTCAAAATTTTGTGAAGATTTTTTCCTTTAAAAAAGACTCACTAGAATTCAACAGATTCTTGAAAGAGGCTGTGATCCTCAAGAATATTAGGGGCACCACTTGAGGTCAGAAGACTGGAATAGTCTGTCTGGTTAAGAACAGGTGCTCAAGACATATTTTTTGAATATATAAACTTCAAAGAGATTTAAGTACTAATACATTTTTAAAACACTAAAATTTTATACATAAATAAATAGGGTGGGTGAATGATTTTAAAAGATAACTGTAGAATACAACAAAAGATCATTTATAAAGAGAGTATATGTAGGATTTGAATTGAGGATAGGCTATAAGAGAAATCAAAGGGTCAAGATGTTACTAAGATTTGATCTTGATGTTGACTTTAGGGAGCAATGGAAGCAAAGAACACCTGATATGAGTCATAATGAAATATATCTTAGACATGTTGACTCAGGGTGGTGTCAAATATTCCTGTGAATGTGTTAAGTGAGACATTGATCTTAATTATTTTTAATATTTTTTTTGTTTTTCAATTAGAGTTGGCATGCAATATTATATTGGTTTCAGGTGTACCACATAATGATTACACATTTACATAACTTACAAAGTGATCACTTTGATAAATCTAGTGCCAATCTGAGACCATACCTAGTTATTATAATATTACTGACTATTCCTTATGCTATATTTTATATTCTCATAACTTTTTGTAATTACCAATTTATACTTATTATTCTTAATCCCTTCCTCTTTTTCACCCATACCCCCAACCCTCCTTCCATCTGGAAACCCTCAAAATGTCTCTGTATCTATGAGTTCCTTTCTGTTTGGTTTATTTTGTTCTTTAGATTCCACAAGTAAGTGAAATCATATGGCATTTGTCTTTCTCTGTCTAACTTACTCTACCCAACAAATACCCTTTTCAACCATCCATCTTTCTAGAGATGGCAATATTCCATTGTAGGCATGAACCACCTCTTCTTTATCTATTCATTCATTAATGGACACCCAAGTTACCTCCATATCTTGGCTATTGTAAATAATGATGCAAACAACATATAGATTCACATGTCCCTTCAAAGTAGTGTTTTGGGTCTTTTCAGACAAATATCTAGAAGTAGGGTGACTGGGTCCTTCTTTGTCTCTTGTTATAGCCTTTGTTTTAAAGACTATTTTGTCTGGCATTAGTATTGCTACTGAAGCTTTGTTTGTTGGTTTGTTTCCATTTTTATGAAATATATTTTCCCCTCCATTTACTTTGTCTTCATATGTGTTTTTTGATCTGAAGTGAGTCTCTTGTAGGCAGCATATGTAAGGGTCTTGTTTTTTTTCACCCATTTATCTATCTTATCTTTTGATTAGAGCATGTAATCCATTTACATTTAAAGTACTTATTGATAGATATCTTGTTATTGCCAGTTTATTATTCATATTTTTAATTTTTTCTTCTTTCCTGCCTTCTTTCCTTCCTCCTTCTTCTTCTTTCCACCTCCACCTCCTTCTTCTTCTTTTTTCTTCTTCCTCCTCCTCCTCCTTCTTCCTCTTCCTCTTCTTCCTTTTCCTCTTCCTCTTCCTCTTCCTTCTTCTCCTCCTCATTCTCATCCTCCTCCTCCTTCTCTTTCTTCTTCTTCTGAAAGAAGTTTCTTTAACATTCCTTGTATTACTGATTTAGCTTTTCCTTGTCTGGAAAGCTCTTTATCTGTCCTTCCATTCTAAATGATAGCTTTGCTGGGTAAAGTAATCTTGATTGTAGGTCCTTGCTTTTCATCACTTGAATATTTTGTGCCATTTTTATGTTTTCTATCTCTTTGTTAATGTTCTCACTGAATCCATCTATTCTCCCCCTGAATCTGTTGGGCATCCTTATAACCAGTGTTTTGAATTCTGCACCTGGTAGATTGCTTGTCTTTATTTTGTTTAGTTCTTTTTCTGGAGCTTTGTTCTGTTCTTTCATTTGGAACATTTTTTTTTTTTTGTCCCTGCATTTTAGATGCCTCTCTATGTTTGTTTCTAAGTATCAGGTAGGGCTGCTATGTTTCCTGGTTTTAATAGAGGGATCTTATATAGTAGGTGTTCTATGGAACTCAGAGGCAGAGTCTTCCCTGGTCACTTGTGCCAGGTGCTTCAGGTGTGTCCCGTGTATGGGTTATGTATGCCCTCCTGTTTTAGTTGAGTCTTGGTTGCTTTTACACATTAATGGAAGAGATTGACCCTTGGCCAATTGGTTGTGAGGACTGGCTGGTGAGGGGCTGACCTTATGAAGCAGAATTTACTTTAGTAGTACTCCGGTACCTGCTCAGGCTGCTCTTTGGGTGAGCCATCTTTAGATGCAGCCCTGGGTGGTGCCCCAGCTCAATGGATGCCTGGCATGCCAGCCGTCTGGCTTTTGGTAAGGGCCCTTCTACAGGCCAAGTTTATCTGCAGCCTGTGCCCTGCCCAAGGTCACCTGGCAAGAGTCACCAAACAATCTGCCACCCCTTGAGCTGGGCTTGGAGGTGCCTTGAGAGGTCAAACCACAAACAGAAGCTACATGCCACTGGTGTCAGGCTTGGGGCTGCTCATCAAGAGGTAAGGGGCACGCCAAGGTTAGATGCTGCTTGTCTGAGTTTCATGAACCTTTGAGATATTTTAGTAAAGTATGCAGAATAATCCACTGGAGCCAGCTTGGGTGAGACCACAAGGTGGGTGGGGCAGGGTCTCAAGAAATCTCCAGGGTGGAGTGATCAGTGTTATCCAGGTTGGTGGAGACTCAGATATGGTGGCTGTCTAAGTCTTCATGTCAGGAGAGGAAAGGGGTCAACAAAGAGATAATGGATTCTACCAGCTGTTCTGTCTGGGAGAAAGCTGCCCCTCCAGTGTTCACCAAGAAGCTAGACAATTCCCTTCCTCCCTGTATGTCCCTGGCACCTTTTGAACTGCTTCCCCAGTGCTGGAGCTCAGAGTGAGTGTGACTATTAGTGAGTAAATCTGAGCGTGAGCCCTTTAAGAGAAATGTCTGTGATTCCAGCCACATTCTGTGTCACTCAGCCACAGTTTTTGCTGGTTTTCACAGCCAGAACTTGTGGGGACGTCTCTTTCCAGCACTGGAACCCTGAGCTAGAGAGCTTGGTGTGATGTTGGTACCCTTTGCTCCTCTGAAGGAACCTCCGCAGCTGAGTTATTCCTCCTGATTATCAATCATCACAGGCTGGTGTGGGACCAGCCCATTCCTCATCTCCACCCCTCCTACCAGTCTCTACATGGCCTCTTCCTTATGTCCCCAGTTGCAGAACTTCTATTCAGCTAAACTTCAGGTGACTCCCAACAATAGTTGTTCTATAGTTTAGCTGTAATTTTCATGAGGTCATGATAGGAGGCAAGCATAGCATTTACTTACTCTGCCATCTTGACTGTAAACCATTGATCTTAAATTCTTAAGGGAATTTGCATTAGAGTCAAAGACTAAATATGCAATTACCTAGAGATAACATCAAAATGGTAAAGCAAATTAAATTCTAAAGAAGGAAGACTATTAAGAGAAGAAAAAAATGGAATTAGAAATCCAAAAAGGAGTAAAAGAGAGTAAAGGAGCAAGGGAAGTAAAAGTGCTGAGAAACGTCCTAACTTACTTCAAGAATGAGAGGTTTATAAGAGTATTATGAGAGGCTTATTCCATCTATTGGAATAAACAGTTGATAGAAAGAAGCATGAAATTAGATTTTCTGTTAAAAAAAAAAGTATTTTTCAAAAGCGTACATTTGAAATAAACCCTATTTCCTCCAAATTCCTTAAAATTCTGGAAGATATACAATCATAATTGTCCAAAATGTTCACTCTATTAGGGGAGATATGGCATAAGTATATTTCAAATATAAATACAAATATATGTACACACATAACATATTTATGACTATCTAACACTAATAATTATCAATAATAGTTAATTGTAATTAATTTTTTAAACACTGTCATTTGTATTTATTAAAGTTTATAAATATAATATATACCTATACACACAAACATTTGTTCACATAATAGATGAGGGACATTTGCTATTAAGGCAGTCAGAGAATAATGGGAGAAATGGAATTGAGCAATGAATACAATACAGTGGTGTAGGAATTTAACTTCACCACCATTAATCGGATGCTTCCTATATGCAGGAACTAATGTGTTATCTCATTTATGTCCCCCAACAGAGCTCATGCTCTTAATCATTAACTGCTAATATTAATATAGAACTAAATACAGAGGTAGTGTAAAGAAAAATACACTTTAACTAGAAGGTGAAAAGAAGATATTTCAGAGAAAGTGGTAGTAGAATTGCATCATGAAGAATGTTTGGAAAAAGAGCACCACAGAGAGAACATGTGTACATACAGAGAATGAATAAGTGTTTGGTGTGCTTATGGAGCAAAAATTGGTGTGGTTTAATCAGACCAGTTAATGGGATGAGAATGAAGAGGTATGTAAGGATTATGTCTAAGGGACCTGCAATCTATTCATGAATTTAGGTGTTTGACTTTATCTTGTAGGTAATAGAGAGTTGTTTAAAAATTCCTGTTGAGTTTGTTGACACATTGGTAGCACCTTGATATTAGCTGGGTTCTAAAATGATCATTAAAGTTGTTGTATGCAAATCTATAGGATAAAAAAGAGTTTGCAAGAATAGAAAAAATAAAATTCTACTGTAACCATCTATGTTGACTAACAGTCAAAGGAGCATACATTAAGATGAGGCAATAGAAATGGAAAGGGTAAGAAAGATCACAGAGCAGTTTAGGAGGAAAACGCCAGTGTTTGTTTAATGAATACTTTAAGATGGTGAAAGGACGTGCTATTAACAATTATGCCAGAAAAATAGGCATATATCGAGGCAGTTCTGAGCAAACTTGGACATCTCTAAGAAATGTAAAGTCAATGATGCCACATTTCAGAGGAGGAAAGGAGAGAGAATTATTTGCCAGTCTTTGAACCATGGCTCTACTCCAACTAGCTGCAATAACATTAGGGAAGTTATTTAATCTTACATATTTTCAATTTCCTCACTTTGAATGGGGAAAATAGGATTGTATGATGATTAAATAAGTATATCTTGTAAAATACTTGGCATAGTGACTGACACAACAGTCTGAGCTATATAGGAACTTGCTCTTAATAGAGGAAACACTTTATGGAGAAGAGAGAATTGAGTTGAACCTTGGAAAATGTATGGAATAACAACCTGTAGAAATATGAAAAGGAGAGAGACTGTATAATTACACATCAGTCATATGTGGGAAGTAAAAATAGTCTGGTTTAACTGAATTGCACAGAATGGAAAGTAATGAGATGTGTATCAGGAGATCTATTTGAAAGGCGATGCATGAAAAACATAAAATGCGAAAAAGTTACCCTTTACTTAGCAAGCAATGGAATACCACCAAAGGATTTTCAGCAGGACTAGGGTCTGACAATAGATTAAATTTTAAGAGGACCCATTTGATGTGTGTAAAGATCACACAGTAACTTGGTACAAGAAAAATTATAAATGAGTTCTGTGTTAACCAACCCACCACAGTCTTGATTTTTTTACTGTACTAGGTTCTTTATGAATCTTGGTGCTATCTGCCATGATAGACCAAAATGTAACCAAATAAATATATTGTTTAAAGAAGAAATATAATGGGTGGGTAATGGCCAAAACATAAGCTCTGGAGCCACTATGTTACCTTATATTAACTGTAGAATCTCAATATTCTTAGCTTTAAAAAAATGATGTTTGTCACAGCACTGGTGAGTATAAAAATTCCAGTATTCTAAAATTGTCTATTAAATTTCTGGAATGGTTTTCTGCTACATGTACTTCTACATGTATCCTTAAAATAAAGCCCCATTAACTAAAGTTACTTGAATTTATATCCATCCTTTAAAACCTGTAAAAGTTTAATTGGCCTTTGGTGATTCAAATTATTCTATGGGAGTTAAAAAAATTTTGCTTGGCATGTAATGGATGATTAACACATAGTGGCTATTTTATTATAACATTAAGATCAGAAATGACCCATCTATAGGGAAGCTTTATAGTGTAGTTGATAAGAGCAAGGAATATGGAGTTTGACTACTTGTTACAAAGCCCAGCTTTGACTTTTACTAATCATGTGACCCAAGGCAACTTACTTAGTATATTTACTTGGAGGAAATAGTATTACCTATCCTATCAAGCCATTGTTAAGATTTAATGAGATAATATTTGTTAATGCTTAAAAATTTTTCTGAAAACTAATGAATGCTGAAGAATTATATGATGTACAAAAGGAAACAAACAAGCAAACAAACAGAAATATCATCTCATCAAATTTTCCTTGGGACATATCAGAGCAATGTCAGCGATCAGTAACTGAGAATTTTTGCCCTGGAATGACTGTAACAGTTTATTTTTTTAAACTTCATTTATACATATATTTCAAGCTTATCTAGTTTTCCTTCATCCAGAATATTGTGTCTCATCATTCCAGTGTTTAATCCCTTTTGGTCCCTGTTGTTAAACATAATACTAAGAACACAGTAGACACTCAATGAATGTCTGTGAGATATAAAAACTGAAATTGTTTAAAAAGTGTGTCGAATTGGACAAATTTCATAATTTGTACATTGATTAGTTTTTCAACTTTAAAAAGAAAGATTAAAACAAAAAACCTGAATAAAGCACTTAATGATCAAAATCTCAAACTCTTATAGTTAAGGATGCACTTTTAAAGTAATGTGCATTAATTATTTTATTAAGTCTGAAATCCAAATGCATTTATTCATATTAATAATTTATATTAAGAATATGGATTGCATTAAAATCATGTCCTAAAATATACATGAATAATCATAAATCATGGCTAGGAATGATTAGTAAATGACATACAATAAAATAGGTGTTTAGATTGCAAAAGTAGATAACAACAATAATTGTATTGAAAACATAATTTTAGTACTTTCTATGTGCCAAGCAATGTTCTAATCAACAGGTTGGAACTTGAACTATCTTTTGTTAATCCTCACGACAAAGCTATGTATTTCTATTTTCTTTATTTTACTTACGAGGAAACAGAGGCAGAGGATAGTATAGTGTCCAGGGTCATAGTGATAGCAATAAATGAAGTCAAGATTTGAACTCAGGCAATTTATTTAGATATTTATTTATTTATTTATTTTTTAACTCAGGCAATCAATATCTGAGGCCACAAAAGGAAAACACAGTGTTCATTACACAAATAATATTAGTTGCTTTTCATTTATCTTGTTTTTAAAAAAGCACTTGAAATGAAAATTTATGTTTATAATATTCATATTCAAGTTTTAATAACTATAGTATCTGAAATATTCAAGAATGTCATTTCAGGTGTTATTTTTTTCAATGCAAGATAAACATTAATTTGTTAATGAAAGAGATTTCTTGATTAGCTTAATAATTTCAATATATTTCCACCTACACAGAAAATAAAATAACAGCTATAAAAACTTGAGATAAATTAAATATATTTCTTTAAGATCATGACTTAAAAATTTATGTCACAAATATATATCTTATTTTTATCAATGGTTTATTAAAAAAGTAGAATGAAATAGATATACATACTTAAAATAAAACTAACTTTTTACACATGATTAGGTCTTGAGTAGACTCCATAACATTTTGAAGAACGGATAAATATTGCCAAATTCCCACAAAAAAAACACATAATTTTGGATACAAAGGGGCAATAAGCAAAATACTCTATTAGCTGTACTCTTGAAAACTCAGATTTTCTCCCATGCTGCTACACTACTCTATCATTTTTGTTGCTATAGAGCTATATTTTCCTATTCTCTGTATCTCCTAGCTTCTTCAAACTTCTGGCTTCTATTGTCACTTCAGTTATGTTGCTTCATAGTTCATCTCTGTATTTCTTATGCTTTCTAATTTTGCACATTGCACTCTTGCAGTTCTCCTATACTCTAATTTCTATTGACTCTTACTTTATAGGTCTATCTTAAATATATCCCCAGGAAAAAAGATCTAGTTGGGACAGTTTCTTGAGTATGTATGCAGTGTTACTATTGAAAATCATGTTTTCTTCATAGCTTGTCAATTTGATCACCAATGCCAGTGTTTCTGCTTGTCAGATATAGTTGACACAGTATCATTCTAATATAATGGCTGTCTTAAGGCACTTCCTGAGGCAAGAAGAGGGTTAGAGCTCAAAGAGAAATTGCCAGTGATCTAGTGAAGGCAAGAGTGACTGCAAATAGAAATGGGAAATCCCTCCCACCCCAAAAGGAACACAGAAGGAGAAGCCACAATATTTGCACACAAATCTTCTTAAACCTGACTCTTCAATTGAATTAAGGTCTTGCTGACTCAAATAACTCAAGCATGGGACAAGGCACTAGGGCATCTGAAGAGCCAGGAAGGTAAAGAGTTAGAAAATTGCTGAGCAGAGATTTCACCTGCTGCCTGTTGATGGCAAGAGAGAATTTAGAATTCAAATTCTGACTAATGAAATTGGCTTTATGATAGGTCTCACCCTAAGATTAAAGATCACCATGGGTAAGGAATATGCCACAGGACTAAAGACAGTAATAAAAGATATATCTCCTAAGAAAGTCAAATCAAAGACTCCAAAAACACAGGAGGGTTAGGCAATTATTTCGCTGCCTCTTACAATAAAAAAAAAAAAAGAATTGTCAGAGGACTATAATAGAATCTAGAGTTTCTATAATAAATTGGCCATAAATATTGGTTAATAATAATAATAATAATAAATTACTAGACATATAAAGAAGAAGGAAAATATGATCCAAATCAAGCAAAAAAATGTCAGTTGAAATAGATCCAAACTTGACTCAGATGTGAGAATTAACAGACAAGAATTTTAAAATAATTATTATCAGTAATACTTAAAAAGATACTAATAATGAGTGACAAATAGACAATTTCAATGGAGAAATAAAAACTATTCATACATAAAAAAATGAAAATTCTAGAAGTTAAAGTCTAATATTTAATGCAAGAAATCCATTGAATGGGCTTAATAGTAGGTTGCAGAGAACTGGTGAAAGGGTAAGTGAACTTGAAGGAAAATTAATAGAAGTTATCCCATGTAAATAAAAAGTTAAATTTAAAAAATTATAAAGCATTATTAATCTGTGAGGTAATATCAAGTAGTCTAATAAACATGTATTTGGAGTTCCAAGAAAGGAGAAAGATATAGAAATAATGGTTAAGGAAATAATGTTCACATTCTTCATTTTCCCTCAAATTTAATTTAAAATATACTCTCTGTAAACTCTGGCCAATAAGGCAAGAAAAAGAAATAAGTGATATAAATACAAGGAAGACAGAAATAAAACTGTCTTTATTCAAAGACTACAGAGTCAAGTTCAAGAAAAGTTTTAGAGAATTTTAAAACAATTTTACTAATTGTACAAACCATTCGTCCTATAATACAATAGTAATCAAAGCAGGGGATTCATATAAAAGGAGACAAATAAATCATTTGAAGAGAATAGAAGTCTAAGATTAGATTCAATCATATATAGTTGATTTCTTGTCTACAAAAGCACCAAGGTAATCCAATGAATAAAAGTCTGCACTATAAATCGTGCTGGAGTGAGTAGGTATGTGCAAAGAAATAATGACTTTTGACCCCTACCAAATACTACATACAAAAATTTATTAAAGTATGTCACAGACTCTAAGGTAATATTAAAATTCAAAATTTCCAGAAGAAATTGTTTAGATAATTTCTTTGAGAGTTTGTGATATTGGAAGATTTCTTAGAGAAAATACCAAAACAAAACTAACCATAGAAAAAATGATTAATTAAACTTAAATTTTGAAATTTCTTTTCACCAAAAGTCACCAGGGAGAAAATAAAAAGGCATGTTACAAACTGGGGGAATATATTTAAAATATATGTATCTGATATATGACATATCCACAGTCTATAAAAAATATCAATAAATCAGTTAGGCCAACAACACAATAAAAAAATAAAGAGCTTGAACTGACAATTCATCAAAGCAAATATATCAGTGTCCAATAACTACATAGAATGCTACTAAACAACATTAGTTATTAGGGAAATATCACCACTATGAAATAACTCTTCCACATCAGAATGGGTAAAATTAATGTTAATATCCCATTCTAATTCTTATCTCCCAGACATCCCAAATATCAATCCATAGGAAAAAAAAAACAGTTGGCTACACAGTTGTACTTCTAGAGGCATTTTATGCACATATAAACATGTAAAACATATAGTTGGTTTTCCTGTTTTAATATAAATATTAGCATGCATTAAATCTTGTTATGGACCTTTATTTATTTGGAGATCTATCCAGATTAGTATATAAAGAGATTGCTCATTATGTTTTTATCTCCATAATGTTTTATTTAGGGGCTTCAGTTTAGCACTATAAAAATCATTGAATCATGTTTCAAATCTTTAATAACAAAGAATTATTTCCCTGTTATATTTCTCTGCCCAACATTACCCAATATGTACAGAAATAATATGATAGTTAAGAAAGTTTAAAATTTAAGATAAACCAAAGGTAATAGATGTTACTGTTATTACTGCATTGTGTAGATCAGCTAACACCCAAATATCACGTAATATCTCAAAAACCTTTGTAACAGTTCAGTTATTAAATTTAAAATATCTATTAAAAAAACTTTTTCTAATTGCATTTAGTATAATCAAGAGTCTAACTGACTATATGCAGCAGATGAATGAGCAATAAACAAAAATATAGTCACAAAAATTAAGTTCTTTCTGCTCTTTCTTCATCAAAGTAACTCAAAAGTAAAAAAAAATTGTTAAAAACGCTTTAGTTTGTTTTATGACTTAGTTTTTCTCTTATGTACAATCTTTCAAAAACGTGTTAGCATTTTTTTTAAATTCATCTTATCTTAACCTGATTGATTGACAGGAATGAACTCTTCTTCACTTTTAGAAAATCAGTAGTTCCTTAAGACTAAATCCCCTTAGAGTGAGAACTGATTTTATAGAGGTCAATAGAAGTGAAACAACTGTAAGAACCAAAACTCCATTCAGGAATGTGCTGGGCTTTTTGATCAACACTGTCATGTCCGTGGCTCATATATTATTTCTGTGAATGAAAACCCAAGTATGATGCCTAAAATTAAACAGTGCTCAAGTGGCCTACAGAGTTATAAAGTGGGTATTTTTCTAGTCCTAAAGGCATTATTTTCAGTTTTTATTTATTATTTCTTAATCTAATGTGTATTAACCTTTAATTGAAAAAGTAGAATAAGTACATGATAAAAATAATTATTTTTAAAAAAAAAGGTTAATATTCCCCATATCATTTTTTTTTCTATTTTACTCGCCCTTTTCCCTAGAAGCAAATCTTTTGGTTCTACTTCCTAAATGATTCTATTATTTGTAAATAAGTGATAGTATTCTGTCTGTAATAATGAATACAATTAAATACACAGTTGCAAAAAAAATTTCAGAAATATATTCACAGCTAATAATACAATTTAAAATTCCAAGATCCAAACCTTAATTTCATAAAGTGGATTCTTGCTTCTGGTACAGCTCAACTGTAGTAACTACATATTGTAAAACATATTCAAAAGTATGCTGTACAACACAGGTGAGAGAAGTTCTAACGTACTGCTTTGGAGTTGAAAATGAAGACCCCTGGAAGTTCTGAGCTTAAAAGAAATGTTTCACCACTGACTTTCCTCCATTCTTTATTTCCTGAGATGGAATCAAGCCCTGGCTCATGAACCTCTCTGAGTGACACAGGACAAGGCAGAAGTTACTTAGGCACCATTGTTCTTTATCCAGGCTAATACCTGACCCAACACATGGCATGACCTGAAGCAGAGCTGCTATAAAAATGTAATTCTCCTTTAACCCCTCCATGTAAATCATCAGAAAGCTTCCCTCCACTGATTTAAACAAATTTGGTCTTTGACCTCTAGAGTCACAATTGGCCTCAACAACTCTTTCAGATGGTTGTAGTATTGACTGTTTGATGTATGTCAACTACCATAAAATGCAATGCTGTTTCACAATAGATCTTCAAACAACATCACATATGCCCAAAGTCATGGTAACAGTCTCTTTATTCCAAGTAAATCAATAGCATGAAATACTACAGATTAATGAAATAATGCACTTTGTTGCATCAAGCTTTGACATCTAATGCAGCTGTGATTTGCGGTATTGCTCAACCAGTTGCAACACCTGTCAACGTGCTTCCTATAGAACTTCAAAAGGCTTCCAATAAATACCAAATGCTTGAAAGGGTTCTCATGTGTATAAGTAAGAATTTTTCTGGGTCTGTGAGTTTTGGAACGTAACAACCAGATCAGTGCAATAGTTCATAAACCAATCAATTGCTTAATGATCTTTCTGCAAACATTCAAGTCTGACAATTTGAGATACCACAGAATACCCAAGAAATTATATTTGTTCACTTTTCTGGGGAAACAAATCTAAAAATATATTGACTATCTTTTAAATAAACTTAAACTCTAAAATTAAAGCAAGATTTTCAATCAAAAAATATTTTGATAATTTCTTTAAGCATTAAATTTTTTCAAGGCATTTTCAAGAACTTCTTACTTATATAATGTATAAATATACATGTTTATACATGTAATTAAATATTTATTATTATATAGTAATAAATTATATTGTAAATATAAATTACATAGAAATAATTATTATAAATAATATTTATATTGAATATATAAATATTACATATATTTATAAACCTAAAATTTACAAATATATATTTATATCTTTATATTGAAATAAATTACAATACCTTTTGGCAAACAATATTTATTAAACTGTAATACAGAAGGATATTGTATTGAATAAAGTATTAAAATGTTTTGGTACTTAATAGTTCAAAAAATGGTTTTATTTAATTGAGACCAACTGGCCTCATTGCTTCTTATAAACTTTGCAATATATATTCAGTAAAAAGGAATAAAAACGAACAGATGTTTCTCCTTAAAGAAGGCAGACAAAGATTTTCTTACACAATAAATCAGCTTCTAGTGGATTTCCAGGACATTGCTTCAGGCTATTTAGGTATAAAACTTAAAAAAAAAAAAAAAAGAAAAAAAGATTTACCTCTGTGTGGATCCAAAATTGGTAGAGAAGATTGAACTGAAGATGAACAGCATATACCGAAGGTGGTATGAAGAGGGCCAGAGGAGAGTAGAATATCTGAAAGATTAAAATTAAGAAAAAATGTGCCATATAACATCTCAACATAACATATACTATTACTAATGATTCAACATGTGAGTATATACTTCAGCAAACATACCGTAATATTCTTTAGCAAATTTACCTTATTCTTTATATTTTTTTTCCATGTAGTAATAAAGTTCCAAACATTTTGGAGCCAAGTCCACTGGACTTTTATTTCGCATTAAATGTTGTCTACTTAAAAATATCATAGGCAGTGTGTTAATTCCTTAAACTTGAAAAGGTTGGATATGTTTCCTGGATGGAAAGAGGTCTTTTATATACACAACAAATACTTTTTTTTTTTAAAGTAAAAGCAATGTAGGATCACGTGCCTTTATACCTTGACAGCTCCCAACTCTGTATTATAACCTGGCATTCTTGGTAATAAAATGAAATTATAATAAATGAAAGTGATTCCATATAAAAAGAGGAGAAAATACATTGTCACTTTTAAATTTGTTTTTATGTGATTAATTGAGGTCTCAAAGAATGCACTATCTCCTATTTTTTTCTATGTTACTCAGAAAGGGGCTGTGATGCCATAGTGGAAAAAAAAAATTAAAGGTTGTTGTGTCCAAATAGATGGAAATGCCTCTGCCTTAAAAAAAAACAACTTATGTTTAAACTGCAGAACTGGTTAGAATCAACTAATAAGCACAATTTGCTGTGTTCTCCTAATGACTTTGATCCCCTAGAGTGGTTTCATGATGTAAGAAAAAATCTTATTAAATGAAAAACTAAACAACCAAATAGAAATAAAAAGAATCTGACTTCTACTTTATATTTTGTGTTTTGTAGAGTCAATATTTCCAAAATTCTTGATATTTTAAAAACATTTGACTATCACAATTTTATCTCTAAATTATTTGAAAGGTGTTGTTTTTAATTAGACCAAATATTATTTCAACTATATTGAGTAATGATTATGCATTAGAAACTGGACATTTACATAAACTCTTCTAGTTTTTGCTTCTAACCTTATTCATGAAAAATCCCACCTGTCGTAACAAACAGGATCAGTTTCATTATTTATAAATGTATTATTAAGCAATGAATTAGATTAGTGAGCAACAAAACAATACTTGGCTCTTATTCAAGATATTCGGTTTTGAGCCTTCATTCCACTACAGAATTGCTCTGTGATATTCACAAAAATTTTAAATTCTCTAGGCTTCAGTTTCCTCAAATGAATTGTAAAAGGGAAAATCATTTGAAATATAGTCATCCTTTTGGTTCCAAAAGATCTGTTATACTATAATTTGATTTATTTGAAATATATTAAAATAATTCTCTTACAATAGGTTAATAAAAACATTTAAAACACATATATGACCTATAAGTACTTCAAGTTAATGAGTATTTTGGAATCTTTGAGATATGAATAAAAATGTAAAACAACTAATCTTAGATGTTTAATAAGTTCTGTCTGGTAAGGGAGTGAGTACCAGGCGAATATTAGTTCATTATAATTCTCCAAAGTGTGGAAGAATAGTCCTTTGAGATAGTAACAGCTCTTGTGGAAAGGGACAAATAAGTTGTGAAGTGGTGAATTAAACAAATGAAGTTTCTTTACTGCAGAACTTCTCAGAGCCTTTACCATATTAACGTGAACCAAAAGTCTATTAGTCCACCTTACTTTCTTAATGAGTTTTCCATAGGATTAGATTTCCTAAAAATACATTTGACAAAACAATGTCTCAAATCTTACAAATCAGTAAATATGATGATGAACTGACAATTAGAAAAATGAACTCAGTATTAATTCTAAAAAATCACATTTCTAATAAGAAACAAATAGGTCAGGGAGTAAGTCACATGAATCACATGAAAGTTAATTTCTTACAAAGAACATAGGATTATAAAAAGAATCTAATAATATAACCAAGGTTCTAATTTCAAAAGTTGAAAACAGCTTAGTAAATGTCATGCGGGCCTGAGAATTACCATTCATTTTCTCCACATCCGAATCTTTGCATTCTAATATCCTCTATAGTTTTTAAAACCAATTTAAATTCTACTTCCATCATAAAGCTTCAAATGATACTAATTTGACAGAAGAAACTTCTTTCTCAAATTAAACTCTCAGTACCTGGGTCAGGAGACATTACTAAATATATCCATTTCTACCATGTATCCAAACCCATGTCATTCTCACCTCAAGGCTCTCTATCTTTAAATTACACTGTCCACTTTATTTTTTGATAGAAGTCATATATATAATAGACTCAAAAAGAAGAGGAATTCCCCAGACCTCTGTATGAGGAGAGAGTGAGAATAAGCCTAGAGGTGATCTTAGGCTAATGGATAGAAGACCAATGGGTTTTATTCCATTCATCAAGTGAATGACCCAGGCAGGGGTTGTGTAAGGGGGCATCATGAAGCAAGAAGCAACATGGCATTTAGGGGGAACTGTAAGTAGTTTGGCACTGCTGAAGGTGTTGGAGAATGTGGCAAGAGATTCATTTGGACCATGAGATTCATAGATAGATCTCAGGGAGTCCACGAACCCCCTTGATATCATTACAACAAAGTGTGAGCTTACCTGCATGGAGGAGTGTGCAATTTTTTTAAGAAACAATCTATAGCTTTTATCAGAAAGTCTATGGTGAGTCTGTGACTCACTATAGCTAAACAAAAACAAAAACAAAAGATAATTCAGACATCAGTCAAAACAGGGAGCAAAGCCTTTAATGACATTCTAAGGAGACTGAATTTAACCTAGGCCATGCAGGGGGAGTTAATGTTTTTCTTAAAACTTGTAAGAAATATAAAAATGGGTTTGAAATCTATTATTATAGCTCGTTATGCACATTTAACTACAGCAGTAGCCATGGGAATGGAGAGGCAGAATATACACAAGAGATCTAAGGATTTGGTAACTACTTGAACATAGAGGATTAGGGGGGTTTAAGAATGCCAGAAGATACCCAGATTTATGGCTTGTTCATTGGGTGATGTTGCTCACCAAGACAGTGAACAGGAAGAATAATATGTTGGGAATTTCAATTTAGGGATTACTGTATTGGAGTCTTTGAGTTATATCCCAAGGAAGCTGCTAAATAAGTAAATATGTTGTGCAAATACCAATTGATCTGGAAAAAAAGTGATATTGGATTTGCAGGTGTGGATCAGTGGAGTAGCAGACCTATAATCCAGACCTCAAGTTTAAGAATCACTCACAGTATGTGATGAAATAGAGGGAGGGGATTACTTCTCTCTTTCCCTGAGAACAAAAAAGGAGAGAGGAAGGGTTGTTACTTGACTAAAAATGTGGATGAGCAAGGAGATTTATGTGTTTATTTATTTATTTTAATGTGAGAAATATGAATATATTTATGGTGTATTTGGAAGGAGCCAGTTGGGAGGCAGAGGGACAAATGCCAAGAGTAGTTGATCAGACAAATTCCAAGAGAGGAACTAAGGGAGAGCAATGCCACCAATCTAAGGACTAGACATGCTGAAGAGAAGGGAACATTTTCTATAAAACTAGGGGTAAGAAAGTATGTGCATTTGTGAATTCACAAATCTTAATGAAAATATTCAAACAGAAAATAGAGGGAAAATGAGAAAAACCCACATTTCTCTGTGAAGTTTTAAATATGTTCATTGGCTGACAGAAAGGGGTGGCAATGGAGAAGAGATGGTGAGGAGACTGGAATTCTGTCAAGGCTTCTCCCAGGTAGGGAGAAGGTTCATGTTTACAGCTTGCTAAGCAGCATCAACAGCTCAGCTGTGCCTGGAAGCCATACATGGAGGGCCACCAAACTGCCCAGCTGGTGCGGGAGGACACCCATGGTGCTCAGAAATCTGGATGTGGGAGTGAAGTAGGTGGGTGACTGGATTCAAGCACGGCTTGAGGATTTCAGGGCAGATGTAACAGAAGGAGGCAGACTGTGTGTTCCAGAGTCATGAAGATTAAGCATTTTAGGTTGAATGAGGTAGTAAATGAAGCCACAAGGCATGATAAACAGAAAAAGCAGGGGTTGAGAGAGAAGAGCTAGGTGCTAGCAAAGTGGTTAAAGTTAAATGGATAATTACCTTGAAAGAAATGAAAAATATCCTCTGAGTGCCAAGATTTATATCTACTTTATTTTAATAAAGTAGTTTAACTTTACTAATATCTGCACTTCTATGAGTCTCATTTATTTTGATAATATTACTTTAGAGAAAAATTTTGTTTCCTTCAGAATTGAGAAACTAAAGATTTAATGATCAAGTACACTGTACCATACATCTTAAGTCTATCTTTAGTAATGACAGAGAACCAAATCCTCTGGCTGCAGAGACAGAGTACAGAACTCTATCCTTAAAACACATCTACTTAAATTGTATGTTTGGAATAAGTGCTTGAGTTTCTACTTAGAAAGTCTTTATCTTTAAGTAATCTAGGCCCATCTTTCTGTTCCCATTTCTATGCTTGTATCCATTTCTCTCTTTCCTCATTCCACTTTCTCATACATTCTATATTTTAAGCATACTCTTACTGTTATGAGTTGAATTGCATCCCCTGAAATACATGCGAGGTTCTAGGTTCCCCAGAACCTCAGAATGTGACCTTATTTGGAAACAGAATCTTTATGGAAGGAATCAAGTTAAAATGAGGTATTTAAAGTGGGCTCTAATTCAGTTTATTGGGTTTCTTTTAAAAAAAGGAGATTCAGACCCAGAGACAGACATGCACATAGCAAGAAAGCCATGTGAAGATGAAGGCAGAGATCAGGGTGATGAATCTACAAGCCAAAAAACAGCAAAAATTGCCAGGAAAAACCAAAAGCTAGGAGAGAGGCATGACATGGATTCTTTCTCATAGCCCTCAAAAGGAACCTACCCTATTGACACATTAATCTCAGATTTCTAGACTCCAGAACTCTGAGACAATAAATTTTCATTGTTCTAAGCCATCCAGTTTTTGGTACTTCATTATGGCAGCTCCATAAAGCTAATACACATACCACATATTTTATTTGCCATTCCCTAAATTTATTATATTTTTTCATAATTTTGTATTTTCACAGACATTCTCCTTCTATATAATGTTTCATTTACAACCTCAGCCATGGCAAAATTTTACTCTTCTTACAGACTGGGCTCAAGAATCATTTCTTCTGTGATGCTTCCCTTGACCCACCATGATAAACAGAGCAGACACTTCTCTCTAAAACCTTAACAACTTGTATTACAATGGCTATCGACTTGCTTGAATCCCTCCAAGAAAAGCAATCACTTTAAGAACAGAAGCTCATGTCTTACTTCTCCTTATGTTCCCAACCTCTGCCACCATGACTGGCTCCACCAGTCAAGAGTGTATATGGGGGGAAAAATGACTGGATACATTTCACAAAATAAGAACAATAACATGTAAAAGGAGTTGAATATTTTAGCCAGCTGTACATCGTTTAAAAGTGACAGTAAGATAATGCTGTTTGATGTAGAGATCTTTACTATGATTTTTTTTATTTATCCTTCATTATGAGGACTACAAATGACTATCAGATTTCTATAAAGGAAAAACATTGAAAATCAGAGAATAATTATATTTTTACCAAATTTCAAAATTCCTTGGTAAGCACAGAATAATTTCATCTTTTGATGCATGCTAGAATAAAGGCTCTGAACCCAGTCAAGACAAAACTAGCTGAAGGCTCCATTTATTTAATACGTGGACATGAATTGGGTCTTATTAGCTGTCTTTAAATGGTGGTTGAGGGTGGAGCAGGGATTCCTTGGAGTTCTGAGTCAAGTTCCTGAGTTAAGTTTTGTTTCATTACTCCATGGGAGGTTTAAGGCATGCTCTCCTTCTGTGACATAAGAGTTATAAGAATTTTATCCCCTGTGTATTTGGCTGCATTACATCAAAGTTGTTCGTTTCTTGTGTCTTTATATATTCACATCTGTCTTAATATAGCGCCACCCCTCCCATATTGAAAATAGTCTTTGCTTATATGGTTTGGCAGGGAGTACAATGCAATAAAGTGATCTGAGATTTCACTAACTGTTCCTCTGCAGTTTTATAGGTAATATAAAAATAATATTATACATGTTAATCATATTTGTTATAGTTTACAGAATTCTCACACTTGTTATTTAAGGTGATCTTCAAAATAACAATGTGAGATGGCAGACTATATATTAATTTCCCCAATTTCATGTACAAAATCACTAAAATTGAAACATTAGTTGATTGGTTCAGAGTGGCAAAGCTACTTAATAATTGAGCTAAGACTGAGACTTCTTTATTTCTAGTGAATTGTTCTCTGCTTTTTCTAAATCTAATCAATATATTTTCAAAATTATTATGCTCAATGATAAGATCATCATATACTTACATATTCTCTAAATTACAGTAATAGAGGTTTTAATATAGATTTTCATAAATTGATGTTATATTTCTTTGATGGTGATTAAAATTTGCCTTTTTAGATTGCTAATATATTAATAAACATATTTTACTATGTTCATTATAATTCCCACCTAGAAAACAAAGTGATTTTAATAATTGAGAGACACTACAGAGCTAAAAAAAAAATTACTCAACTTGGCCATTTTAACTAAATCATTAATTTCCTATGTTTTTAGGAGAAATACTCAGCTTACTATTATCCATTCAATAACTTCATCAATAAAAAATGTTAAAATATATCTATTCCAAAAAGGTAAATAATTAACCAATGCTCTAATTTTTGGATAATCTATTAAATCAAAAATGTTTAAATAAATGGCATATTTAAATTATTTTACACATGGCGTCATTATCAGTTTCGCATTGGCCTTACCCTTAGCAAAATATTTCCTTTGACAATTATGACTTTATTTTATTTTGTAATGAATATTTATTAAACACTAACTATATCAGATATTTATATATACTAATTATATAGTAGTAAGAAATAGACAGATTCATGTCTTTTAAAGTTTACAGGCTGGCATGAAAGGCAAAAATGCAAAGTAATAAGTACTATAATAGAGATATGTGTTTTCTGAAACAGAAAAACAAAGCAAAAAAAAGCAATCTAGGAAAAGTTAGAGATCTGTAGAGGAGGAATGGATTGAATTTTGAAGAATATGACAATCAGAGGTAAAGGGAAAATAATTTTCCAGGCAGAGATAATGTACAATGAAGTATCAAGGCACTGTAGTATAGAAGATTTAGAGAACTGAAAATTAATTGTTAAATTGGAGATGAGGTGACAATGGAGAGTGTGGAAGATGAGATTGGAGAGTGTTGGGACCAGGTTTTGACTAGCTCTGCATATGATAAGGAATCTATGAGATTACCTTCTCAAAGTTACAGAAGAATTTAGCTTGTTCAGAGCTGGTATTCTGGAAAGATCACCATGGGTGAATGAAGGATTAAGAATGGAAAAATAAAGAATCACTTTAGAACAATAGCTATTTAAAATAGCATTGGCTGAATCATTTTTCCTTTATGATACTCTAGGGGTCTCAAGTTTCAATGTCTATTGTTAATGGCTAGTCCTAAGTTTATTTTTTCTGGAGTTATATACAGTGGCTCTAAGTATGAAAATGTAGGTACGTACATGTAGTTGTGTTTTTGAATAAACTATATATTTTATAATAGTTTAATATTTGCAGAAAAGATACAAAAATAGCACAAAGAGATGCTAATACCTTTCACCCAGACTCCTGTATTGCTAACATATTACATGCCACATTGCCACAACTAACAAACCAACATTGCAACATCACTGTTAACTAAATACCACTAAACTTTACCTTGTTTAGATTTCACTAGTTTCCCCCCCACACCCCCAATGTTCTTTTTCTGTTTTAGGATCTCATCCAGGCTGTAACATTATATTAATTTTATATCTTATAGCCTCCTCTGACCTGTGATAGTTTCTCCAATGATCCTTGTGTTTCATGACTTTTATACTTTTGAGAAGTACTTTTTTGTATTTTGTAGAATGTCCCTCCATTTGGGTTTGACAGATATCTTTTCTCATGGTTAGACTGGGGTTAGGGTTGTAGTGACAAAGACCACAGGAGGTGAAAGACCATTCTCCTTATATCTTATGAAAGGGTACATGCTATCAAGAGCACATTTATATCATGTCTAATCAAAGGGTATTTGCTTCTAAGAAGACATCACTTATGACAGTGACTTTGATCTAAGATTGCATTTGCCAAGTTTCTCCACTCTGAAGTCACCCTCCCCCCTCACCCCACTTTTTGTCCCTTTTCCATACTCTTAGTAAAAGACTTACCAAGCACAGGCCACATTTAAAGAGTAGGAGTAAGGGAGGCGTTAAGCTGCATTTCTTAGAGAGGAGCAGCATCTACATATATTATTTGCAATGATTTAAGGAAATTTGTCTCCCATTAACTAGCCCTCTTTTATTTATTTATTCCATCATTTATCTATATCAGTATGGACTGATTTCAAAGCTATTTATTTTCTACTTTAGTTTACAATGCTACAGTATGTTATATATTTTGTTGTTCAAATTGTTCCAGATTTTGGCACTGGGAGTTCTTTCAAGTTGGCTTCTGTGTTCTTTTGATATATCCCATTCTTTTATTTTCAAGCACTTCTATAGCTATGTTTTTGATATAAAACTACAGCATTCAGGTATTTTATTGTAAAGTTGGCAGAAAACAAAATGTCAATCCCTATAGTGTTATATATTACATAATATTCATTGGTCTAGACACATTTTATTATTTGCAAAGTTGAGAGACTATTGTGTTTAAGACATTATATTAATTAAGATGTGTGATAAAAGATTGAAGTAGCATGCAAAATGATATATTTAGTATGCAATAAATAAGCCTCACTTAAAATGGCAACTCTTTTTGAATAAGCAGTGTTATCTCTAAGCTTAAAACTGGACTAAAAATGCAAAAAGTATGGTTAGAAATTTTTTAAAGTTGAATTCTTATTTTTACTTTAAATGATAAGTGTGCTATCTTAATTTGCATAGTACTATCAAAGAAAAGCACTCTGAGCTTAATTTTGCTTTTCATTTCACAAATCAATTCTATCTTCAAAGACATGACCCATTTTTTATTTGTTCTAAAATACACTGTTGCCTTAGTAACCACCAAATTACATGCCTGATGAAGCAGTATTGATGAAAAGAGTCTTACAAAAGAGTTGGAAAAAATAAAGAAACCTGATGACTGTTCTTTGATTTTAATGTCTAGAAAGACCTATCACAGACTGTTAACTACTGCAGAACCTTAAACCATCTATGCTATCTTCAAACAGACCTACAAAAGCTAGAAAAGAATCCAAGCTGATTTATAATCCCCACCTTTTATTTCCCATAATGCAAGTCTTCTTGATCTGTCCCCTCTCCTCCACAATCCCCCCCCCCAAAAAAGTTAGCAGCTTATGATGTATTTCCAATGCTCATTTCCTTGTTCAGCATATTTTTCTGTGTCCTTGATGGTGATGTGATATGACACTGCAAAGGAAATTTATTCCTGCAATAGATAGATGTGAACTCACATTTCACTTAGATTTTTCACTAATCTGTAACTTTGGATGCACTAACTTAATGACAGAATGACACAAATAGAACCAGGATAAAAATTACCATCAACTGGGAGTGAGAAGTCTAGACTCAATTCCAACCAATGTTCAATTCTGCATAACGTCGTGCATTCCTCTGAGATTGAATTTTTAGCTTCCAAAGTAGATGATTTAAATATGTTATCTCTAAAATTCCTTCTAGTTCTGAAATCTATGATGCTCTGATGAAAATTTTCCTTTGATAATTCCTCAGATGATTAATTCACTAACTGCACCGATTTCTCTGGAGCAACTTCAAATACAGCTCCATCCTTAATGGAGGCTTTTGACCCCCAAATGCAATTACTGGAGGTTTGAGTTAAATGTATAAATCAGGAGACAACAAAGATTGTTGAGGTCATTATATTAATCAGTCTGATATTCAGCCTATTTTGGACAGGATAATAAAAGTTCCTATTAGTGAAGCTATTTCTAAAGAAGGGAGGGTACACAGTATCCTTTCTTTCCATTAGGGTACTGTTCTTCCCTTCATTCACTGGAGCCCTGGACTACTTTTGAATTATGTAACAGTGCAGTACGTAATATTTTTTCCACATTTAATCATCTAGAATTTCAGCACAAGCTATGGGAGATGGAAAAAAATAAGATGAGAAATAGATAATACATAGATAGATAGACAGAAAGCACACAGACAGATACACAGACAGACAGATATTCTTTCTTTTTCATCTATATTGCTCAGAGCTGTGTTATGGATTAAATTTTATGTCTTCAAAACTTACGTGTCAAAATCCTATCCCTAATACATCAAAATCCAATCCCCTAGTACTTCAGCATATGACCTTATTTGGAAATAGAATCATAATAGATGTAATTAGTTAAGATGTGGCCATAATGGAGTAGGATGAGCTCCTAATTCAATACGACTGATGTCCTTTTTTAATAAAGAGAAATTTCGACACAGACACAGGGATACTGCAATCGAAGACTGGAGTTTGCTCCACAAAGCTAAGGAACTATCAGAACCTAGGAGAGAGAACTAGAACAGCTCTTTCCCTAGAACCTTCAGAGGGACCACGGCCCTGCCCATGCCACTTTGATTTCAGACTCCTGGTCTTCAGAACTGTGAGACAGCACATTTCTGTTGCTCTAAGCCATCCAGTTTTTGGTACTTTGTTTGGGCAGCCGTAGGAAATTAATCCAAGCTATAACAGGTGTATGGTGCTGGGAGCAGGGGTGAATTTCTTTTAATATCCATTTCAGCAAACGTATTAGTACCATCCTGGCTTATAAACTTTTTGTGCCTATTCTGCTGTTTGGGTTGCAACACATGTTGGTCAGTATATTTTTCTATTGGTTATGAGGCATCTGGTTTCAAACATGAGGCTTTATCACTTACTATCTGTGTAATTAATTAACCTCATTGATTTTCAGTTCCCTAATATTAGTAACACTTGATCTAGCATGCATGAGTTTATTTGTGAGAATCAAATGAAATATCATAAGTGAAAAACAGTATAGAGGCACGTTAAAGATGAAGTAGTACACGGATTAAGATCTGGGATCTGGCAGCCAGGTTGAATGAGTTCACATTCTACCCCTCCCTTTACAAGTTCTGTGTTTGAACTATGGACTCAGTTTCATCATTTAATAATGAGATTATTATTATCTTAAAGTCATGAATATAAACTGAGTAAATACAAAAGAGTTCTTAGAAGATTATCTGACATAGAACATGTACTCAATAAATGGTGTCTAAGAGAAGTATCTTGAAAACTATAAAGAGTCATACACATTAGATTATAATTTATACTTGGTAAATAGCTCATTGATGAATGCACTTACACAATCACTCTGACTTTCTAGTTCAACATGCATTTTAGCAGCAGTATTTTGGATGGTTAAAAGAGCTAAAGGAGGACAATCCAAGATGAAGGCTGTTACCAAGTAGATCAGCTTTGCCCAGTGAATTAGAAGAACCTTAGAACTAAAGACTATTTCTCATATCCATTAGTCTTAATATTTTAGAGCCAAACTTTATGTTGAGCGTTCCATTAACTGCTCTAATATGTAGATAAAAATAGAAGAGTTTAAGTAGATTTTTCTTAGGTGTGCAAAAATGGGAATCCATTTTTAAAGAACTGCTTTTAAAAGTTTCTAATAAAATCTGTTTGCATATATTTGCATTGAGATACATTGTCTATACATCACTCCCCTTAGCTAATGGTAAATAAAAATAGCCTCTTTCTCACTTTTCTATATACATCAGGGAGAGTTTTGGGGATCAAATAAAAGGCGATCATTGGAGAGCACCACTTCATGTGTGTCTGCCCTTACAGAGGAGAAAGAAGCTTTTTAGCAAACACCTTCTATTAGTTTACTCGTAGGAAATAGAAACAGCTGAGACTTTTTAAAAATGAATTATATTATCAAATTTATTCAATTTCATATAACTTACCCAGGAAGTATATATTTGGAGGACAGATTGTCTCAGTGCTGTGGATAAGTTATAATCTTCAGAACTGTGGTGTGTTTGGTGTCCAGCCCATATAATATTAACCTCTGCAAAACACAAAATTTGAAATGAGCCATGAGAATAAGAACAAAGTAACTTCCATTTTCAGTTATATATACTGCTCTGTTGAGTGACAAAGAAAATCTGGAACATCTCTGAAAAAGCTAGCTAATATAATTATAATTAAAATAAGCTGCCTCAAATCACTTTTGGAAGCAGAGAGGATATAAATTAAGAACAAATAAAAAAATTGAAGCATAGCCAATAAATATGTATAGTGTATATGATATAATTAAATGCCTCCAGCAAACTGAAATGACTTCCAAAATTTACACTTTGCTAACATATTACAATATGACAGATCATAAAATCTAACTGGTAATGTTGTAACAATATAGTCAATGGATAGTGATGATTTTTCAGTATGTGATAACACATTTCTAATTAAAGAAGAATACTCTGGTGGGAGAAATTGTGCATAAATTTTGGAATAAAATATTATATAATATTCTTTCCTGATGGCTTTCTGTGAAGTTTCAAAATCTGTCTATTGAAATAAGAGGCAAAGTAGAGTAATATTTGACCCTAAGACTTAAGATTCCTTTTTTATTTACAGAAATATATTAGCTAACGGTTACATACTCTTCTGTTTATGCCTTACCAAAGTACCATACCACTTCTAAAATTATCCCACATAATTGCTGTTTGTTCTCATAATAAAAAAGGAAATGCAAGTTGTTTACTGTCATCAAGCATACAAATTGCCCTCATAATGCCTTGCAATTCTTATACACCCCAAAAGGATAATTGCTTGTTTTTTTTTCTGTACTACAAACATGCAACTGTAATGACCACCCTAAGTAGATGGCATAGAAGAGAACAAGTCAACATTTTTCATTTGACCACATTGATCATATTTTTAATTTTCTATAAGAATTACAGATAAAAATGACACATTATATTATATTCAACTTTAAAAAGTATGTTCTTAGCTAAACTAATTTATATTCAGTCCTTTGCTATGAATGCAGGAGAAAGAAGTAACTATGTGATATGATCACTATATTTCTGCCAGTATAGATTAGAAATTAAATCTTTTAGGCTTGTATTCATGGTAACTGAACAGTGAACCTAAGAGTGAAAAGTTGGGGTTATTGATTTTTGCAGTTGCCACATATTATTAGTTAAAATACATGGCACATGGCAGAATAATTTGTTAGAGGGCTTTGTAAAAATCATGGCCATATATATATATATATATATATATATATATATATATATATATATTTTATGTATTCAATTTGGGTGGACTTCTCGGCCATTCATTTAGAAAATAAAAGCTCTCTGGACAGTCTGTATAGGGAGTTACCAGATGAAATTTGCAAAAGAGTTTTGGTAAACAAATGATAGCTCAGAGATATAAGAAGGACTTAATTCTAGTAATGACCCTGTATTTCTACTCAAGCAATGAAGAATATTCTTCTTGTACAAATGAGAACAACTTCACTATAATGACCTCTAACATCCAGGTAAAATCGTTGAAATAACCTATAATTGAAATCTTTGCTTTATTGACTAGCCAATATAGCTACGAATAAGAGATATACAAAGAATCCTGTGGCACTTACTATCTTCAGATGTTGTGTGCAAGTTTATTAAGAGGTAATAAATTTGATGAATCTCCTGACTTGTAAAACTTCTTACAGATTCAACCCCTGAAGTACTCGAAACACCATTTTTTTCTATAACACACTCGTTATTGAATATTTCAGAAACTGTTACTTATAAACTTCATTACACATAAAAACATTGTCCATTTTATTGAACTTTCTAAAATTTCTTTAAAAAATTCATCAAGATGTGTCCATGTTATGAATTCACAAGGGGATAAGCTAATCAGATGAGGTTAAATTCGAGGGTAATAATATATTGGAACTACTTCCTTATAACCTCCACAGAAGCTAAATGGTGGAACAAAGAATCCACAAAGGTGGAGGTCAAAGACCTGTCTCTTTAGTTGTTTTTAAAGCATTTACTTCCTATCACAAACTGTGTGTAACACAAGCCTTCATTCAATGAAGTACAGCTGTATAAACAGGGTACAGTAACTGGATCTTACAGCCTTACTGCTGTCACTTTTCAGAATTAGGAAAAACAAGAATACAGGATATTTTTTTTTCACAGTTCACATTCAGCTTACTTAAAGTAAATTATTTTTAAAATTGGTTATAAAATATAACATGAAAAATTATTCCAATAGTTTTTTGTAAACAAAATGAGAAACAGTTAATAGTGCATTTACAAATATGTTCATCTTCTCTAACACTTGAATTTATGAATTATCTGTTCCAAGGAATAAAAACAAATATAGCGAAAAACTATTATCACAATAAACATTCCTATGAAATGACATTAATATAAATTGTAGTCAATAATAATTTTCTTTTCTTATAAGCAAATTATTGATTATACAAGCATATGGTATGTTATAGCTTTTCAATGACATAATAAAAAACAATTACACTGCTTTCCAGTGCTAAAATGTAGATTTGTATAAATATATTTTATTAATCCATTGATCATTTTGTTTGACCAAAATTTAATGTATTATATATGTTTGTGTATATGTTACATTCTTATTTTTAATTTTTTCTAATTTTAAAAAATTAAGTTATAACTTACAGTTAAATATATCTTTTAGTATTTAGTTCTATGAGTTTTACCTAACAATCACTGTCACAATCAAGATACAAAACAGTTTTGATCACCCCAAAACATTCCCCATTCCATTTTGTGTTTGGTGGCAGGCTGACTCCTTGATTCAGATGATGAGATTTTGGACTTTGAACTGACAATGAAACAGGATGAAACTCCTGGGACTTTGAAAGAGGTGAGTATGTTTTGAATGTGGGTGAAATATAAATCATTGGAATCCAGAGGGCTGCCTATGAGAAGCAGCCTCTAAAAAGTTCCCCAATAATTCCTTTCTACTGGTGTTCATTCCCTTGAGTGTGAGCTAGACACAATTATCCCCTTCTAGTGAGTATAATTTTGCCAAAGACTGTAGGATGTCACTCCTGTTATTAGGTTATAAAAAGATAGTGGCTTATGTCTTGGGTGCACTCCTCTTATACTCTCAGAAGCTTTGTCTGAGGAAAGTCAGCTGCCGTATTGTGAGCTATGTTTTGGAGAAACACATCTGGCAAGGAACTAGGAGGGCCCCAAACTAACCATCTAGCAAGAAACTAAACTCCTTAGTTCAAACTCCACAAGGAGCTGAATGCTGCCAACAATTGTGTAAGTGAGTTTGGAAGCAGATCCTCCTCTAGTTGAGCCTTCAGATAACACTGCAGTCAGCAGACAGCTTACCCGCTCAACTACAACCTCATGAAAGCCAGAAGCATTCACGTAAGCTGTGCCCAGATTTCTAACCCAGAGAAACTCTGAGAGAAGCCACTAGTATGTTATGTTACAAAGCAGTAGATAATACGGTGGTCAATCTCCCTCGACCTCATTCTTGGCCCCTAGCATCCTCTGATTTGGCCTCTTTCCTATAGTTTTGCCTTTTTAACAATGTCTTATAAATGAATTATATGGTTTTTTAGCCTTTTGTGTCTGGTTTCCTTCATTCAGCATAATATATTGCAGAATCTTCCATTTTGCTGTGTTTTTTGCTCCATTTTTTGCTCAGTGTTACGTTTCTATGAATGTACTACAGTTTTTGTTTTGTTTTGTCCATTTATCAGTTGAAGAACATTTCAGTTGTTCCAGTTTGGGGCAGTTACAAATAAAAACATCTATAATAAGCATTCTAATACAATTTTCCTCTCAACATAAGTTTTTATTTCACTTGGGTACAATACCTAAGAGCGAGATTGCTGAACTGTGTGGTATGTTAACATTTAGATGGTTAAGAACTGCTTTCTAAAGTGACTGTGCCTTTTTACATTGCCACCAGCAATGTATGAGAGTTAAATTTGCTCCACATCTCTGGCAGCACTTGACATTTTTATTTATATTTATATTTACTTATTTGATAGCATTCTAAAAGGAATGTAATGGTATCGCATTGAAATTTTATAAATGCATTGCCATAATGGCTAATGACAATGATTATCTCTCTGTATGCTAATGTGCCACCTGTGTCTTTGAACTGTCTATTCATAATTTGTGCCCACATTTTAATTGGATTATTTTTTATTATTGAGATTTGCACATAAGCCCTTTATTAAACATGTTATTTGTTAATATTCTCTCCTAATCTGTGGCTTGATTTTTTATGTTTTAACAGTATTATATGAAGAACAAAAGTTTAAATTTTGGTGTAATTCAATTTATATACTTGAGAATTTGTAAAAAATAATTTTAGTACTTATAACAAAGAACAGGAGATGTTTTGGAGAAATGTTTTTAGAATGAGAAATTTATAAGCATCTAGAACCTAGGAAAATCTATATGTATTATACATCTGAAATATAACTAAATAAGTCTCTTGTCTTATATCTTGACACCTACAGAATGGAGAGAAATAACTCCTTCAGTTAATATGAGACATAAGCACAACTCTATGATGAATTTTTACAGCTATATGATTTCTATTTAATCTTTCACCTTTAATAAGCCAGGAAGTTTGGGGCACCATTGGAGTGATGATGCTGCCTTCACTTGTAATTTGGAAAACCCACAAGTTATGAAAGAAAAAATGTTACAGACATATTTGCAAAACATTAATGATGCTTGACGCCAAGAAAGGCATGTTAGAAACACTTTATGCAACATTTAGCATATTGTGTGGTGACTGGAACATGAGAACTCTTAAGAGGCTTGTGGAGTTATTGTTCAAATTTTTAATTTTACAAATAATTAAAGTGAAATTAAGAGGGAAAAGGGAAAAAGAGTTTCATTAAAGAAGAGAAAGCTTTTTATTCTTTCAGCAATAATTTGTGTTGCATTCACATTCCTCTTGACTTTTTTTTAATTGACATATATCTGACATATAATATCCTATAGTTTCAGGTGTACATAAAAATTCCATACTTACATAAACTAGGAAATTATCGTCACAATAAGTCTAGTTACCATGTGTCAGTGTAAAAAGTTATTACAATATTATTGACCATATTCCCTATGCTGTACATTACATCCCATCACTTATTTGTTTTTTAATTGGACATTTTCTCCTTCAGAAATGGAGGTGACTATGTCCAAATATTCTCAGATGGCACATATTTGGTAATTTCCAATAAGTAAAAGACATTAAGGAACTCAACACACGCTATTAAATGATGGTGCTAAACCTCTTGAATTGGAGCAACTGCCTACTGTCTTTTACAATTATCCTCTACCACTATAAAACACTGGACTTTCCTATTTTTGAATGAAGCAATTGTCACTTTGAATTGAGGAAACTAAATATAAGGGAATCCTTTGAAAGTTATCTTTTTAATTTAATTATTTATTTATTTTTATTATGGTGACATTGCTTAACGAATTCCAGTAAGTTTAAGTGTACAATTTAATAGTAAGGTATGCATGTACTGCATCATGTGTTCACCGTCCATAGTTAGATTTCTTTCTGTCACTATATATTTGACCTCTTTGACCCCATCTTCCTCCCTGCTACCCTCTGGTAACCACTAGTCTATTGACCATGAGTCTCTGTTGCTTTGTCCTATTTGTTTGTTGCTTTTCGGTTTAAATCCCACATATAAGTGATATCATGTGGTTTTCAACTTTTTTTTGCCTAGCTTATTTCACTTAGCAGGATTATCTCAAGGTCCATCCATGTTGTCACAAATGGCAGTATTTCATATCTTCTTATGGCTGAGTAATATTCCATTGTATATGTTTTATCTCTTTCCAACAGATAAGTATGATTGATAAATCATTTAAAGAAGTTAATTGAGCTAAGCAAACAAAAAATTAGTAGCAGAGTCATGCTATGGAACTGACGTCTAACTGGATAATGTAATAGCTGGTGAATATAATGAATATATCCTCACGTATTTTTCTATTCTCTACTCACTGAAAGAATTAATGCCATCAATTTCATCATCACAACTACATTTACTTCCTGTAGCAGCAAATGAATGTGTCATTATGAAATTGATGACACTGCTAATTCATGCAATTAGAAACAGATATTCTTTGTTGTACTTTTTTCTAATCTGTTCTGTTTCTACTTAATACCAAACACAAATTATCAAGTATATCTTAAAATGTCAAATCAGTAATAAAATTGATAAGTTGGCTGGACCTCCATATTTTTGTTCAAAACACTATGCAAATATATTTATATTCAGCATGATAGAAACCAGCCATCTGAAGGAGAGACCAAATTTTTCACTTTTTATTTAGGTGCTTGTAACATGTAGATATTAAATTATCTCTCTAGAGGAGGTAACAAATGATGGCTCTAAAATTGTCACAAATACTAAATTATCACTAATTTTTCTAGCAATCACAACTTTAATATATTTTTTAATGTTCACATGGAAGTTTTTAACTTCCAGCATGTGGAACTTTAAAATAAAAATTCTCCATTTATACACTTATATTCTTTCAAAATTTGAACAAAGCATAGCTTTTCAGTACAAAGCAAAAAAAATCATAAAAATTAATGTCATCTTTTCAATCAAAACTTGTTTCTATGCAATGCAAAAGCAAGAAATAATGTAATGCTAAAATTAAAAACATATTTATAAGAATGTTGTTACTATCTACCACATTCACTTGCATTAAAAACAAAAATGTGATTTTAAAATTTCAGAATTTTGATATGTCCATATTTATATCAGTTCCAAATGTATTGAATCACATTTGGAAAAGTCTAAAAATTAAGATTATATTTAATGTTTTCATTTAAATTGTATATTATTAAAAATATTGACATATTTAGCACTAACTTATTGACTCCCTGCTGTACACAAATCTTTGTGTAGGTATGCAGGGAATAAGAGCTTTTAGAAAACTTTAGGGAAACTGTGGGCTTTCTTTGACAGAGAGGAGAGAAGCTAGAGCAGCGGTTCCCAACCTTTTTGGTAGTAGGAACTGGTGCTTCTATGAGAATCTAATGCCTGATGATCTGAGGTAGAACTGTGGTGGCGATGCTAGCACTGGGGAGCGGCTGGAAATACAGATGAAACTTCACTTGCTTGCCAGCTGCTCACCTCCTGCTGTGCAGCCCAGTTCTTGACAAGCCACGGACCGGTGCCAGTCCACAGTCCCGAGGTTGGGGACCCCTGAGCTAGAGGACCTGCTTTGTTCTGTTACACAGGGGTTAGATTAAAATGATAGAAATAAAAGTTCCTATGATAAACCAGAGGTATTAGGAATAAAAAAGGAAGTGGACAGACAGGCCTTGAGGAGTGATAAACTGAAGAAAAAAGAAAAGAGCTCAAGCTAGAAACTGGAATGAGCCCCCAATGGCCTCTCACTTTCATTCTCTTTCCACTTTTATCCTCTTTATCCAACCCTTTCAAAGTTAGAGCCATGGTCCAAAACCACAAAACATCAAACTAACCATATATTTAAATTAAATGTGTACTTCCCTTATCCTATGTCAGGCAGGTGGAATAGCAAGAGAGAGGAGGTTCCTCATCCCAGGGCAAAGGGAGAGGTGAGCTTTGTCTTCCCAAGTTGAAAGGCTAAAAGCAGTTCCCTCCTAAAATATCATTGGACATGTTAAAGAACAGTATTTTAGTTTTATGATGAGCTGTATATCTTTCTACAGGCAGACCTGAAAACTTAAGATCACAAGGCTAAATTTAAAAACATATTTATAAGAATGTTATTACTATCTACCACATTCACTTGCATTAAAAATAAAAATGTGATTTTCTTTGAGAAAAAGTTTTATCTAATTCTTAAGAGACGATGTACAACTAAGATTTTTAAATACTGCTCACTCATAGGAAGAAATTGTGCATATATATGTTTTGGGAATTAAAAGGGAGGAAGAATAAAAATTAATCTATAAAGAAATATGAAAAGAAAATGGAATACATTTCCAATGTAATTTACATATGAACATATGCACACACAGGTGTATTGTACATTTGTGTATGTATGTTTGTGTATGGTTAAGGTAGAGAGACAGATATGAAAGAAATCTAACTAAAGGCAACTAACACACAATGCAACATATATATGACTTACTATTGAATTGTACACTTGAAACTTATTGGATTTTGTTAACCGATGTCACCATAATAAAAAAATACAATTTCATATTATATTCCACATGTAGATATACAGATATGTAGCATAATGTAACAGCTTCTCCTATAGAAAAAAATAGAAAGAAATAGTGTGTTTGTGTATGAAAACAGAGAAGGTTGCACTTTGCAATCATCATTCAAAGCTGACTGAGCTTTATTACATGTTGTTAACCCATATATTGTCAGTATCACTTCCAACCATGAGATAAACTAGTTGCCCACTAGCTTAAGAATAAAATTATAGTTTTTGATTTTACTGTACACTCTATTACAAGGCTATATGCAAAGTTGCCTGAAACTGGTACTATTAATAAGAGTTTGATTTCAATGTGTACCCTTCCTTCTCTAAGCTCCATCATTGTTCATTTATACCCCTCTACTCCTAGTCATGGTATGTGTTGATACTGGTCAAGATCAAATAATCACTTAGATTTCTATTCTCTCAGTTCAGTCTTACAGTTCCTCAGCCCTAGGCTGTGGGCCAGGTAATCCACTAGAGCATCCTGATTTATATCAATGATGATGCATGAGAAAGAGCTCCTTCCCACTCAATACAAAACATGTCATTGAACTAAAGTATTTTTAAGTGATGTAAATACTGAAATTTCCAGAAATATAATAGGTCAGTGATAAGGGATTTTTGGTTAAGGAATATTCCCTTACCTCTCAACTGTGTGGAAAATTAGAGATAGAAAACTATCTCTCTCTGCAAAAGTTAGTAAAATTAAATAAAAATCCTTTGAAATAAAATGTATCACTATTACAACTTAAAGTAATTATAGATTTGACCATTGTGATGTCTCATGAAAATTACATATCCATTTAATAAAAGCAAATTCTAGTGCAGTTGGATCCTGGCTGTCAGCAGCAACATTTATGTCATGATTGAAGTTTTGGTGCTGTTAGCGATTTTACCACGAGTCTTATAATATATTTAGATTCTAAGGAATCCACGTGCTTAATATAGATTAAAAGCAAGAAACCTTCAAGAGTATTTATTAACATCTATTTGGAATTCATAATGACCTAACTAGCACAATCAGGGGGCAGAAATCGTGGGAGAAGAACTGTCTTTATTTCAATAGAGTTAGCTAGAAATGGCAAGCACTTCTATGATGCTCCTTCTGAGCAGTATGCTCGCTTGTGGTGAGGCACATTGAACTTCTGCTGGATTATGTTAGGAACAATGATTTATATAATGTGTCTCCACAAGTCACAGAATCCAAGAACAAATAACTTTCAAAGTTTGAAAGGAAAGCAACAAAAAGAAGCAAACAGGGAAGCAAGATGACCAAGGATTGTCAGGAAAAAGGAAAACAGGAGAAAATTGCACTAAAATCATTAGTTGAAAAGTGGCTGTAGTCTGTTTTCATTCTCTCTCTAATAAACCTTGAGGATGTAGATCACCCCTGTCAACAACAACAAAAACCTTCCAGGATCCCTTTGCCAATAATAAGGGCTTTCTATTGGTCTTACCATTTACCTTTGTGTTTTAAAACTAATTTTTACTCTTTTATAGCAAAGGAGTCTGCTTTTCATGTTAGAAACTTTCTGTATTACTGAATTTGCAAGAAATACAACAGTGTCCAATGAAGGTACTGAACTGAATCAGAACTGAATATCCCTATTAAAACAAGTCAGTCTATCCATTATAAATGGTGTCATTCTAACATAGATTAGTATTGTAACTGGTCTTTGAGGAAGCAATCTGCATCCAATAGATTACCTTTTGTGTATTTGAGAACTGTATGTTCCACACTCAGTTATTACTGCTTGTTGACACATCTTAGAAATGAATGTTACTCGAAACTCTAGTGAGTTACTTTGCCCCTTCCTCTGACCCTTCAAAGTACTTCTTAAATCTGAATGTATGTCTAGTTTTAAGGGGAGGATATCAATGACTACCAGGACTCACTACTACTGGAGGAAGAGGTCTCATATAATGTTCTCTGATCTTAGGGCACTGAGGGATGGAAGTGGTCATGCAGGAACATATCTGCCAGTAAGCTCATATTATGTTCCTGAGATCCCCCAAACATCACCCCATTGCTACATGATCATCAAACCCAAATGCTATTTATTACTGAATTCATTGTTTTCTACTGAGGCTTCATCTTCCTTTTTCTGGCCTTCTGATATGACTATCATACCTTCTATTACCCCCTTTTCTTTCCTCCAACCTCCATCAGTTTGTCACTATTGGCTTCCATCAATCCACTGTATCGCTTGCTTCTTTCCTCTCCTATCCTATAATTGCTTTCTTAGACTGAGGCTTCATTGTCTCAGTACAGTCTGCAAATATTCATTGCATAATATCTATGAATAATACATGCTACTCTTATATCACTCCCAATCTGGTGCAGATATCAACAAATTGCCATGATGGGCCAAATCCAGCCCACAACCTGCTTTATGCAGCTACCAGACTAAGAATGTTTTTGCATTTCTAAATGATTAAAGTAAAATCAGAAGAGTAACGGTTTGTGACACATGAGTATTACATGAAAATAATATGTCTCTTCCTCTTTCTCTTTCTCATGTACCCTTCATTCTCTGGGCTTCTCAAACATCCTTAATATTTTCGTGGTTCCCTGTCTGTGTACCACCTGTCAAAATATTTTTAATTTTCAAGGACCACTGCATATATCATTTTCTTTAGGAAATCATATTTATTCCTCCCCAACCACAATTATACAATTCTTATTACTCTTTGGCCTTTAATATCACAAATACTCGATTTTGTACCCACCCCTATTTAAAAACTTCTTAATGAGAGAGATTAATTTCTCCATCTTTGTATTTTCCACAGCAACTGTCATTGTGTTTTTGCATATTTTTCTCTTAATTAAATAATACATTTTTCTCTTAATTAAACCAATTAAGTAGACAATAGTATATTTTTCTCCTAGTTAAACCAATGCTTATCAAATAATACTGGCTTATTTGAATAATTAATAACCAAGACATGCTATTTCATTTGCTAAGCATGTATATTTTCATTAGTAAAATCGATGATTTAAAATTTTTTTTTTCCTTTTTCATACACTGACTCCTTCTCTCTAACTTCAGTCATATCTAAACATTCCACTTTGTAAAATATGATTCTTTGACCTTCCCTTTCCTTAATTTGTTTTTATCTAAAACATCTTAAAAGAGCAGAATTTACTCTCTTACCTCCCACCATTAAGTTCATTCCTAATATCACTTGATTCTTTCCAAAATCATTATTGTTCTCCTTCTTGCCAAAACTAAAGACCCCCTTTTAGATGTCATCCTCTTCGAACTTTCCGAAACATTTAACAACTGCTTTTGTCTTGAAAATCTTTTCTTTTGACTTTAGTAACACCCCTTGCTCCCAGTTCTCCTCTTTTTTATTCAGGCCAAGTCCATTTCCCTAACTTCTTCTCTTGTTCTCAAACACCTTAAAGAAACCAGTTCTTGTTTTCCTTTATCCGTCACTCCCATTGTTTTTCATGGTGTGCTATCAATTGAAATGACTTAAGTAATCAATTACCCAAAGGTTGATGACTCCCAAATATTTCAGTGTTTGTTGACTTCTTGGTCTGAATTCCTTCTGAGAATTCTATACATATCATGCTCCAAATCTATCTCATTATCTTATTTTTTGTCTCTCATTATTCTTTCTCAATGGCATTACCATCATTTTGGTCACCCAGGCAAAGGAGATAACAGACAGGGAAGACCTCAAAGCAGAACTAAGCCTCCATGTTTTTTGTATCCTTCTAACCTCAATTTAGATATTGATGCAGTGTTTAGCATATAATTAGAACAAAACCCAATATAAATTAATCTTTTAAAATGACTTCACATTAGCTTGTGATACTGTCTTCTATTACACTTTAGCAAACAGCCCTAAAAGTTGCTTTTATTACTAGAGGAATAATCATATATATGAGAAAATGTGAAGAGGAATGTGAAATGTCAAGAGTTATTCATGAAGGTCAATAATGAAATGTGAGATATTCTTTTCTCAACAACTTGATATTGTAGAGAAATTCATAGGAATAGTACATGCAGAAACTAAAAAAAAATAAAACTGTATGTTACAAGTCAAATTACAAAATAATCTATGGCTTTCATACTAAAGGACACTTTCCCCTAATTCATCAAAGTATGTTAAATACTATGATATGATAGATTGCTGCTCTTCTGGTTCTGAAGTTAGAATATGCAATTTAGAGTTCATTCATTTGGACGTTGTTTTAGATTTCTTAACCATTTATAGGATGTCATGACCTGAGCTATCTGACTTGCTCATAATTAAGCTCACTTCATTGTAAATCTAATTTTTATTTGTGTGTGTATATACATATATATATATATATATATATATATATATATATATATATATATATAAACAGTTTTGAGGTTGTGACATTATGAAAGTTATATATCATCTAATCATTTTTTTCCAGAAGCTTATATATATTAAAAAAAAAATACACACACACAATATTGCTACACAAAATGCCCTAAACATTTAAAAATTGTCAAATGAAAAACAAAGAAGTGGTGAAAACATAGGACTATCTATGTGGTTCTGTTACAGTGTAACCCCCACTTGCCTATAAATCTAAAGGAAGTCAATCAAGGCTTTCATGTACCTCATCTCCCGCTCTCTTCTGTCTTTCCAAATATGTGTGATTGTACTTTGATCTAAACTTAATCAAACCCTGTCAAATACAAATAATTATACTTTTATCAAGAAAATACTCTGCCTAAGAGTATACCTTTGTATTTAAATATAATTTCTAAAACAAGTTGTTGGAAACTTTTTATAATGTCATTAGTATCAGGAACTGTTATTTTTAAAGTTGATCTTCATACAATGAAGATGAATTAAATTGTTTACATGTAAAAGTTCATGAAGCAGAATATTAAAAAATCTATGGACCACATTGAATATTTCTAAGCAAATCTAACACCCATGAGTCCACAATAACTCGCCTTGATCTTTGAGCTTTGCAGTACAATGTAAATTTGAGCAGCCACAAATCTATTGGTAGATAACATGACAAATAAGTGTAGGTCAAAACAGGCATACATATTTCTCTAGTAATTCTGTCTTTCATGATCAACTTTTCTAAAACCTTGTCAAATTACGATCACCACACAAAAATCACAAGAAAATCAGTTCTCCTGGTGTCGTAGTGTTGCATAACATGATTTCCTATAATGATGTCACGTTTGATGCTGCAGACCATGTGAAATAGATTAACTGTGACCAAATTAGCATTCTTTTGTAAGACCAGCTGATATCCACATGTAAAACATGAAAAACACACATACTGTGAGATGCAATTAAATGATTCTCAAACACCATGCCATAAATAATTTTAACCTCATAAATGTCTACCTTATAAAGTAGAAACTGCTTTTTTATTTGTTTCTTTTTACAACCAACATGACAATCTAAGTAATTTCAGGCCATTTTTATCCTTGAGAAACTTATTAAGAAAATGCTATTGTTGTATTTTTTTTTTCCTGGTTGGATAATGCCTCATTTGTTCTTTTCAAAGAGTTCTTACATTAATGTGTTCTCAGCTGTCTTTAGGAAAGATTGATGTCTAGTGTCACTGCTAGGAAGTGCAAACCGTTCAGCCTCACTGCAATCTATGTCCTCATCCTCTTGCTCCACAGGATACCACATACTTTGGCAGCCAATATTGAGAAGGGAAGTGTTTTAATGGCAATAAGTGATGCCAATGAAACCTTTCTCACAATGCTCAAAACTTAATGGTTAGAGGCTGAAGCACAAAATGGTGCAACTAAAGGGAATAAATGAATATGTTAGCTGAAAGGTAACAATGCTGTTTACCTAACCAATGCTAAAAGAGATTAAAAACTTCCTGTCATTAAACTTTTCACCAAAATATCATCTTTATGATAGCCTGGGAGAATCTGGATCTGTTTAACAATGCCTTCCCTCTTTTTCCAGACATAAGAGCTCAGTGATCAATTGTGTTAATAATAGCAATTGTCAGTGTGCTTTTTAGAAGTAATTTCCACAGTATAACATGTTCCAGCTATACCTCCACCCCTATGGAGAGTAGAGCAATGGGAGGGAACCCTTTGCTATGTTAGTAAAATGAAAGGAATTTATATAAGATGACATGAAACAGGTGTTTAAGAAGCACTGCACTCCTTAGGAGGGGAAAAAGTGCTATTGGGGAAGCAAGATGTTCAAAAGGTATGTGATTGTGGCAAAGTCATCTAAAGTCTGCAGTGCTCTCACCTCTATGAGGGAGTTAAGGTATTGCTTTTTATAAAGAACAACATGGATACATTCAGAATATTAAGCAGGAATAGAATGTAGAGTTGTCTTTTTTATAGGTGGATTGAATTCTGATTGATATAATTTACTCATTTGATTGCCTTCAGTTATAAATGTAATCAAGTCCAGTGAAAACAACTAATCACATCACCATGTGATCTGACCTACCTTCTTGGTCTTATTACCTCCATGCTTTAAGTGAATGACTTCTCATTTGAATCGTCCAATGAAATTGACATTTGATAGTTTGCAAGTAAAACCATTAAGCGTAAAAACTCAAATTGATCCTAACAACCATGAGTGATTTCTCTAGTAAGCTTCTTTTCAAGTTTTGGCCTCATGTATTGCCAAGAGTTTATCAAATATAAGTAAAATTCTACCAGGTCTTTCCAATTGCTTTTGATCAGTGTCATTGAAAAGCAACAGTGGAAACAAACAAACAAACAAAAAAAGCAAAGAACAAAAAGAAGGAGGGGAGAAGTAAAGACTTTAAAAATAATATTCACAAGCAGTTGTGGGGTGAGGTGAAGATACTTTGAAGAAAAAGTGAAAAATAACATGGACTGAAGAGCAAAATTGTATAGAGTTCTAGGTAGATACATTAATCTTAGCAATGACTGAACTCTTTTTTTCTTGCTATTTTAAGGAAGAAAAAATTGAGGAAACAACTTATCAGGATCATAGTTCCAAAGTGGCAGAGGCAGAATTTAAATCCAGACCTATCTGGATTCAGAGCCCATGCTCTTTCCTGAGCTCTCTCATATAGGTAGCTACCTGCCCACAGCTCTGCATGAGATGGGACATACAAGGAGTGATGCATAATTCCTGCTTTAACAAGTTCGTTCTTTATAGACCCGTGATACAGAGAAGAAGCTGACAGTTGCCAAAAGAGAGGGGAGTGGGTAGATGAGGAAAAAAAAAGTCAAGAACTAGTTAATATCTCCTACAGGTATCACTGCAAATGGGTAATGTCCCCAGGCAACCAGACAGCCTGTCCCTCATTATCCTGGCTGGGACACTCAGGGAATGGCTACTCAGTCTCTACTCAAGGAGCTCTTCTGTCACCTGCAGTCGGGTGCCTCCTACACCCATTTCCACAAGTTCTTGCCTTTCTGTTGCCAACAAACTTCAGTACTCCTAGAACAGTGAAATCACATCCCCCAGGCTCTGGCCTAATTTTTAGCCTTTCCATACCCTGCTCCTTAATTCACATCACCTTAACCCATTTGATGACTGGTTTGCAACAGACAATCCAGGTTGGTTCCTTATTTAAATCAATCAATCAATCAATCAATCAATCAATCAAATGAAGGAAAGACCAAGATAGCTGAGACCTCATTAGTCAGATTGACTCATCAGAAAAGGCTTGGATTGAAGCTCTCTCTGAATGTTAAAATAATAATTTCCTAGTAGGCCTGAGTTTAGCATATTAAGAGAGTGACTTTCTCTACAAATATATATACATATATATATATGTGTGTGTGTGTGTGTATGTAAATAATGCAAAATAATTATGATATACAGACAGAAATCTAACTATGGGAGGTGAACACACAGTGTAAATATATATATATATGTCTTATTGTTAAAGTGTACAGCTGAAACTTACTGGATTTCATTAACCAATGTCACCATAAAAAAATAAATTAAAAAATAAAAATAAATTTATATTAATCACAAAAAAAAATTATGTTAGGCAAAATAAGCCAGACAGAAAAAGTTGAAAATCACATGATATCACTTATATGTGGGATATAAACCTAAAAACAATAAATGAACAGGACAAACAAACAGAGACTTATGGACATGGACTATAGACTAGTAGTTACCAGAGGGTGGGGGGTAGGGGGTAGGGGGGAGGTAGATGGGGTAAAGGGGGTCAAATATCTGATGACAGTAAGAAATCTAACTATGGGAGGTGAACACACAGTGTAAATATATATATGCCTTACTGTTAAAGTGTACAGATGAAACTAATTGGATTTTGTTAACTAATGTCACCATAAAAAATGAATGAAAGAAAGAAAGAAAGAAAGAGAGAGAGAGAGAGAGAGAGAGAGAGAGAGAGAGAGAGAGAGAAAGGAAGGAAGGAAGGAAGGAAGGAAGGAAGGAAGGAAGGAAGGAAGGAAGGAAGAAAGAACGAACGAACGAACGAACGAACTTGGTTTAAAAGCAAAGTACTATTTGTTTAAAAAATGATTTATGTGCACTTTTATGAACTATTACTAATGTTCAAAGTGAAATCTAAAAAAACATAAACAATTTAATAATATTACAGTTTAGGGAAAAAAAAGTGAATTCCAATATTACTTAAAGGACCACTTAACTTTTCATCGTATCTTAAAGGCCGCTCTTCTCAAATTTTATATATACATTTCTAAGACACAGACGCTTAAATTTCTGTTCAACTCTTTTACAATTTAATTTATATAATCATGGTGTTTAATTTTTTAGAAAGCCTCAGCAAAGTTTTAGTAAAATATCACAAATGGCCTCTATTTTATCATCGGATACAATTTTCTATTTCATTTTAAATTTCTATTTCATTTAACTAAATTTACTGAAAATACTAATTTTTCCTCAGAATATTTCTGCTAGCATTATGAAAATTTTAACCAACAATATATATAAACATTTTTTTTCTTAAAAAAGAAAAGACCAGTTATTCTAGGGATTTCAGAGTAAATCTTTACATAAATGAGATTATTAATCTTGGTTAGTCTATTCACAACCACACACACACACACACACACACACACACACACACACTCACACACATTGGTTATTATCATCAATGCATAAAGCTGTTGGCTCTGTACCTATTTAGCAATAAACTGTGCTACTAATAATACAATGCACGTGAATGTACGGTACTTCCATGGGTTTTGCTTATTCACTCTCCTTTAATTGAATCAACTCATTTGGCAAGCATCTTACTTTATTCGAAAATATATATTTAGAATCAAAACATGAAATACTGACAAGAATATTAAATAAACACCTTTATGCAATACTATGGAAAGGGTAAAATGAGAGAACCAAAATGAAAAAAAAAACACTTCAGTAGATACTATTAACTGTTACGTTGTTTAATTACAGTGCTTCATTTCAGTAAGAAATAAAACTAAATATGCTGCGAAAATAGTCTAGCTTCACATGTTACCATAAGAAAATAAAAATTTCAGCAGAGGATGTTTCAGTCAATCCTCTTATCTCTTTTTTCCCAGAGTCTTAGCTAGGCTTTTACAGTGTCATCAGCGAAAGCAAAAGATCCTATAGAGGGTTACACATATTTTTAATGGAAAAAAAAACCAATATGATATAAAATTATTTTCATTGTAGTGGAAATTATAAACCTCAAAGAAAACAATGCTTATAATTATTGTCTAGATTTTAAAAAGGTGAGAGTGATTCAAATAATCTTTCTGTAGTGGGTGATGGGGAGTCCTGGGTAATTACATACTCTGATTAATAGAGAAACAAAACCCATATGAATTGTCAATTTTCAAAGAATTACACTAAATAAAATAGGCCACATGAAATGATACTGAGAGCATTAAAGTTTTCTTTGTTGTTTCCGAAAGTACACAATATTGAAGTGTCTCAAGACCATTTCACACCCCTAGCTATGTTGGCAGCAGGGATGGCACATGTGCATACAATGTGTTTACTGAGAAGCTGTGGGTTGCAGAGAGTCTCAGGCAGTGCCTTTAACTTGATAATATTTATCTGTTATTATAATGTGCTGATTGGCTTTGGGGATTATTGTCCACTATTGAGAGAACACAGAACATTGACACTATTTTTTAGATTTAGAGCTGCTTCAAAACAAAATGTCGTTAAATACTTTGAAATAGTCTAAAAAAGTTAATATTTCCTTCCGTCCGTCCTTCCTTTCTTCCTTCCTTCCTTCCTTCCTTCCTTCCTTCCTTCCTTCCTTCCTTCCCTAAAGAACTCCTAGAGAATTCTTCCCCAAAGACCTCCTAGAGACTTCTTCCCCAGTATAACCTCTGATCCCTTAGTGCTACACTCTTAGAGATGATTATGAGGGAATTTTTCCATTTTCAAAAAGAATACATGGGCATAGTAACTCTAATCAAGAATGGGGGTATTTCTAGTAAAATAAAAGGCACAAGATTTTAAATGCCTAAAATCCTAGTATAAACTAACCCAAGTCATTGCATTACTTTAATATATATTTCTTAATCTTTTAGGTTTCAGTTTCTTCATTAGAGACAGCAGCATTTTGGAAAATTTTTATTGAAGAACGTTGTATCCATAGAACTTCACATTCATTTGCACAAACACTCTCATGCCTAGGAAAGAGTTGGCTCATAGTTATCAAATATTCTGGTGCTCCAGCATCTTATCACACCTGGATGATGGTTGTAGTGTACTCTTATTTCTTGGAGTACCTTCTTATTTGCTTTCCTAGGAATATCAGTATGACATATCTCCATGTCATTTATGCTCTGCACTTGTTTCTTTATTCTTTTCACTACAATATGCACAATTCCTGTACATTATAAAGTTTCACATAGAGAAGGAAAGTGAGATGCAGAGAGAGTTAGTAACTTGCCCGAGGGCACAAAGTAATTTGGTGACAAAACTAGACAAATGCTACAAATAATCACCTTTTACATATGTGTAACAATTTACTGTGAGCCTCATGTTTCATTATAATTTATATATTATAGTCACACTCTCAACAAATTAACAGTTTAATGTGATATATGGAGAAAAACACAAATATGAAATTTTGGAGACTGAGATTATAGTTGGAGGACAGTTTGATGGTTTCTTACAAAACTAAAAAACTCTTGCCATATGATCCAACAATTATGCTTTTTGGTATTTACCCAAAAGGAGCTGGAAACATATCCACATAAAACCCTGCACATGAATGTTCATATCGACTTTATTCATAACTGCAAAATTTTGGAAGCAACCAAAATGAGCTATCGAGCTGTAAGGCAATAGGAAGGAACCTTAAAAGCATATTAATAAGTGAAAAAAGCCAATGCAAAAAGGCTACATAATATATGATTCCAATTACATGACTTTCTGGAAAAGGCAAAAGTATGGAGAGAGTAAAAAGATCAGTGGTCAACAGGGATTGGAGTTGGGGAGGAATGAATAGGTAGAGCACAGAGGATTTTTATGGTAATGAATATACTCTGCATGATACCATAATATGTATACGAGTCATTACACATTTGTACAAACCCATAGACTATTACAACACCAAGAGTTAACTGGAATGTAAACTATGAACTTTGGGTGATTATGTTGTATTCGTGTAAGTTCATCCATTGTAAGTAATGTACCACTCTGGTGGGGGATGTCAATAATGAGGAAGGGCATGAGGGAGTACAGGGGAAATCTCTGTGTGTACCTTTCCCTCAGTTTTTCTGTGAACCTAAAATTGCTCTATAAAAATAAAGTTTTAAATTTAACAAAAAAATTGGTTACATTTTAAAACTCCTGGACTAATCCTCCAAAAATTTTAACTCATTTCTAGTTTTTTTTCCCCCTTGTTTTTTATTTTACCCCTCAGAAGATTTTCTCATCTTCCAAAGTTTGCTTGGAGTTTTTTTTTTTTCTGTTCTCCCATATTTAATTTTTAAGAATTCAATTTTGTTCTTGCATATTTTTAATATAGCATTCTATTCTTGTTTTGTAAATACAATATCTACTTTTTCTCTTCTAAAGACAGTGTATAAGATTTAAAAACTATATTCTTCTGTTCCTTGTATTGTCTTTGTTTGCTTCAAGTTTCTTTTGTTGCTATTGCTGTTTTATTATTATTTTTTTTTATTTTGACCTCTATCTTTCTCAGATACTTTGACTACTATAGATCAGGAATAAATTCTCCTATTGTTGGCTTGCAGTTTACAAGAATTCTCCAAAGATTCTTGAGTAGTGGGAAAATATTTCCTCAGTTTTTCTGTGTCCAGTTCAGTCATCTTGCCCTCAGCTCTACCTGCTAGTCTCAAGTTTTTACGGACCTTCTATTACACTGTAATCAGAAAATAAGCTCTTCTGTATTCTCTTGAATTAGGAAATAGTTCTTTAAAATGTAAATGCCTTTTATAGAAGATATAAGTAAAGTCTCATTAAAATTTGGACTCCATCTATCAAGCATAACAGTTGTATTTTACGGAGAAAGCATAAATATAAAGAATAAATTATGCCTGCCATCTTTATTTACTTTATCTAGTTCTACAGTTAATGCAGATGTCACAGCTTTGCCATGTTTTATTTTTTTAGAACAGATATTCATACACTGAAAAACTAACTCATCTGTGATATTCAAAATTGTTAGTTCAATTATACATTATATAATAAATTGGGTAAATTTACATAAAACTTTTTAGAACTACAGTGTAGAAAAAAGATTATTTAGCTCATAGGACTGTTTATTCTCTCACTTGCCTACAAGAAAGTGTCACTTGAATTACCGAAGTAGCTATTTTTCTGCTGTGAGCTCTTAACCAAATATTGGCACCTAAGAGCACCGTCTCTCCTTCAGTGGATCAAGCCAAATACAACCACAGCCCAAAAAAGACATCCTGTCCCTCCTTCAACAGCCAGCAGTCTCCTTTCACAGTTCCAAAGAAAAACAAGAACAAATATTTGCAAAGATTTTTTTTGTCTTGTACCAAAAATGAGCATTAATAAAACCGTACTTAGAGGAAAGCACTGAGAGAGTATATAAAAACGATATTGTAATGTCAAAGAGGGAAGCATTAATTCATAATATGCAGGAATATTTTTAGATGGTACTGACAGTTTGCATGAAGCTTGGGAGTGGTGTGACTTGCTTTCATAGGAAAGGAATGGCCTAGCATGGGAATTTTATTGGCAGATATCATAGCTTAAAAATGCACATGGGTTGTCTGTCTTATAAAGCAACAAGTATAATATTTTACATTTTTTTCATTTTATGATAGGAATCAGTTATTATACTAGAGAAAACTTTTCTTGCTTTTCTCATTATTCATCTTACTTTTGCTAGACAGTATTAAACAGAAGTCTGCATATTATCTTGGATTTTATGGCTCTCTATGGTTTGCAAAGTACTTTCACATACATCACCTCCTTTAATCCTTAAAACTGTTAAGGGTGGTATTAATAATTCTGCTTTATCTAAGAGAGTACTGATAATTAATAGGGATTAGTGAATTGCCTACGACTTACACAATCACTAAATGATAGAACTGAGTGTGGAACCCTGAAATTCTGCTTCCAAATACGAAGAGGACACTCCCCTCTATCACGCTTGCAACATGTTCTTCCTTCTTTTAATTAGCTTAACATAACTTCAAACTTTATGAAATGTCAGCCTATGTTAGGGAGTTATTTTCCATCATGTGTCAGATCGAAGCACGGGAAATTACATTTTTTTAGGTTAGAAGCATTCAAAGATCAGCAATATCAAATAGTTCAATCTAATACATACAGAACCCATGTAAATGTATTTGATAATTTGCAATACTGCTCACTTCTAAATATCCTGTTTTAAAACTATCCTATAAAAAATTTAGTGTTTATTTTTATTTTAAAACATCAGTTTAATATTTTAAACTGTGCCTGTGTACACACATGGTTAAGCCTATGCAAATAAAATCATCCAATGGATTGATCTGACAAAAAGGTATTTTTTTTGTAATGAATAAATCAATAAAGTTGGTTTAAAATGGTTGATTTGTGTAGAAAGAGTGTAAGTGGTACAGTGAGCAAAGGTGCTTGTGGGCAGGGGTTCCAAGGAGTTCTCAGATGACAGAGGCCCTTTGCAAGGCCTCAGGACACTGAAGGGAGGAAGAGTGGTCAGGTTCAGAATGCTCTCATTTCCTGCCCTCTCCCCAGGGAGACATAGATATCATAAAAGGTCCTGGAATGAACTTCTCTGAATCTTAAAATAATTCTTTTTCAGATTTTAAGGAATGGGCAAAATTTAAGTTTGATCTTTCCTTTAAAAAAAAAAATGATAGCCATAAAAAAATCGCACTGCCCAAACCATGAATTTAATAATTTGTGTTCATAGATTTTACAATGTTTCTAAGCAAAGTTTTTAAAAATGTATAGATTTTACTCAGTTTAAATTATGAGAGAAAAATAAGTGTAAAAACAGAGAGATACCCATATGTTAAGTTATTTGACAAGGCAAACTGTAACAATTATTGTTTAAGAAATAATCTCTTTAATCATACTGGATCATAGTAGATAGATAGCATATTTTATAGAACATAGTCAATACTGAATTTTAACTTATACTGTAATTAATATTTGTTAAGGATTTTCATTTGTTATTTTGTTCATTCACTGATCAAATTTTAATTCGTTTATAAGTAACTATTGAGCTAACTATGGGTGCAGCAAGCTTGCTCAGTGCTTTGCGGTCCTGGGATGCAACTTTGAACAAAAGGGATACTTGAGGTCTCAAAGTGTCTATTTATCTAATTTTACATTTTTTTTATTATTATTAAACATGCTTGCCCAACCTTGATCCCCACCCTTTCTGTTTTCAAAAAACACATGTTAAATAAAGGATGAAGAGAAGCAGCTTCACTCATATTTCCTCTCAATGTCAAAACTTCATCTCTACCACCTCTATTTAATAATAACCATAATAGGTTGTGCTTAAGGTCAAGCATAAGAGAGCTTCAGTTAAAAAAAACTATGGGATATGGTGATCTACTTAGATATTAGGATAACCATGAAGGGTCTATTTTACCACAGTTCTAACTTGTCTATGTCCAAGCCACAGGAGTTTTCATTAACATTTATCAAATCTTCCTGCAGAGAGACCTGGGCGGCTGGTCTCTCTAGAATGAGCACGTCTTTTAGCACTTTGTTGATCAGACCTTTGGGAGATCAGAAGGAAAGTGTACTCAGTAAATGACTCAGGATTTTAGAATTCATTTTCCTTGCCAAGAAAGGAAAACCAGAGTCTTTGGGGGACTGAGAAGCTCACGTATTTATACATGTATTTACTTGAAGAAGTGTGGTGCAAATTCTCAGGACTCCTAGAAAAATGAAAATACTGTTTTGTGGTTATATTTGGCAAAAGGACTAGAAATTCAATGTCATGATAGACAAATATAACAAACACTGAAATAAATGAAATAAGACATTTTCTTTATTTATACACCACAAATGTTTCAAATAATTCATAATAGTTCTGCAAATGACTACAGGTTCACAAACTTAAGGTTGAATGATATTAAGTTAGACCCAAAAGAATCCTACTTGGAAAAAGTAAAAAATTTTCCAAAAAGAAAAGAAGACACAAAATATGTATGACACTGTAGGTCTATATATCATCTACATCAACCTAGAATTTAGAAGCAAGTTTTCATGCATATCAGAAATTTCATTGTATGTCTCCACAGTATGCTAAATTATGCCTAACATATCATATGAGCTCAAGAATTATCAGTTGACATTGAGGTATTGTTAAATTTTTGTAAAGTAAAATTATTCTATTCTAAATTATTTAAAGTTCTGAAAAAGATAGGAGATTCAAGCTTATAAAATTTCAACAAATAAAATATAATTGTTCCATCAAATATGTCATTGATATTATTTATCAGTCTGATGGAAAATCAGTTCTACTAATGTTATACATTTTTATTTCTATAGCATATAGTCATTGAGAAATTTCTACAAATTCAAACATTCAATTAGGTGCTAAAATATGCAAAGAAATAACAAAAGAATCCATATATCTTATAGCAAAACGATAAGCCATGACTACTGGACACTAAAAATATCAGTTAATAGATATGGCTAAATCACAGTAATGAGAATTACAAGACATGTAAGAACTCTAGATATGTATCATCTCTATCTAAAGCTGTCTACCTTTCTGGTTCACTAACTGCGAAAAGTTATGAATTTCTCTTATAGAACTGTATCACAGGTACAAAGGGAAATTAAGCTCTATCTGTAACTGGCCAAAATGTCCTATATGAACACTTCACATATACAATTAATCTAATAGTAGAATAATATGGACTAATAAATGAACCCATGCTAAATAGGGAGGAAAATAAAACAAAATAAAGTACTCTACAAAGTACAATCTATCCTGTCTCCTCTAAAGACATTTTCTAATGCTTATTGAGCCAATTTTGTCAGTGTATAGGAGAAGTCAGTAAACATAAGTTGTAGCATGGTAGGCTGTCAAATTCCCTGAAATAATCCCCTTTCACAGAGTATAACTGTAGGATATAAATGAAGTTAACTGGATGGGAACATCTGGGGTATGATATTACTATGAATTAGGTAATTGGGATAAGTTATAAAAAGGAAGTACATTTTATTGTCCTTTACTTTTGAATCACTGGATATAATTTTAGTGTTCCTATTAGTGATGTAATGGTTTATCAATACACGGTGAGTATTTAGGAAAACGAAAACAGTAAGTATAAAATAATAGATCGTAAGTAAAGGCAATTTTTTTGTAAGTAGAGGCAATGGATGGACCTCAGTAAGGAAGCACACTAGAAGCAGTGTGAACATACTAGCAGTATTTTCACTATTAGCAAGTTACATAATCTTACTTGACACTTACTCTCTCTCTCCCTTTCCTACTATAGTCCCTAAGCTAAACTATATTACCATAGTTGCTTGGAGGAAAAGATCAAAGCTTCCTCCACTACCCATTTTCAACCCCAACTCCTACCGGCAATACACACACACACACACACACACACACACACACACAAATAAAATAATAATAATAATAGTAATAATAATAATGATGATGATAATAAATTGGGTTGTCCTTAAGATTCTATAATTTTCTTTAGTTCTGTTTACTTTCAAGAGAAAATCTAACAAACATCTTTTGAACACTGGAGATCCAAGGGAAAAAAATTAGATAGGGTCCCTTCTCTTCCTCAAGAAGTTTATCAAACAGTCAATGGGCTGCTTGAGCCAATGTATCAAGCTGAGTGAAACTGGACAATGCAATAATTTTTTGGAAAGAATTAAAACAGTAGCAAAATTTGAGTTGAGCTTTTTCATCAGGTAGAGAGAAACAGAGGACATGTCAAATGGGGAGAAAAATGATCAGTTAAGACACAAAGGAAACAGTCAGGAAAATAAAAATAATTGTGTTTGAATTCTACATAAATGTTAAAGTAATGGAAAAATTTTAGTTTGAATATTCAGGTATAGGACTACTATGACCATTTTAAACAATTATGACTATAAAACTGAGTGGGGGAGACTTAAAGTGGTATTTGATTATTCTTGGTTCTAATACTGTATGATGTTCTTTGATGCAGGATTAAAAAATCATCGTTGGAGTATTTCAGCAGGGCTGACTAAAGTTCAGAGCATAATTTGACAAATTGAGGCATGAGAAACGTGAACCCAACTCTTTCAATAACGTGCTACAATAATAGCCAAGGGGATTTCTTAGGCTTTTTACTTGTTTGCTTGAAGAAGTAAGATACAATCCTGATTATTTAATGAAGGCTTTCTTCATAAATTCTTCAAGCAAAACTGAGATAAATGCACACTCATTAGAGTTCATGTTTGTCCACTGTTTTGGCTGAATTGGAATAGAACCAGGAGTTTACCAGAGTCTTTTTAGCTCCTCCCTGCATGAAAACATGAATCAGCCTGAGCTACTTGGTCACTTGCCATAAGTTAACTAGGTACTTGGCTGCTGATGGTCTTTTAAATATCAAAATAAGTCTACAGCTTAAAATAGAGACTTTAGCTAATTCTTTTAGGCAAAATAATTCTCAAGTGTGCTGCATGCGACATGGTACATTTGGAAATAAAAAAAATCCTTATAAAAATTTTTTAAATAGGTAAGTCATACCAACATTCATGAAATACTTAATTCCTCTGGCAGTTTCTCTATTGTTATACTTTCTTCTCAACCCATGAAAGAGACTGGCCAATAAAGTCTCAAAAAGAGTCAGTTGGTTAATACAAGAGGAATGTCTTCTAACATAAAAATATTCAATGAAACAGGTCTAGAAAAATCTAGGGTGAGGTTCATGGTTGTTTCAGGATATTAGATGATGGTATTACTTGTAGACAAGTAGTTACAAGTGTCATGCATTGTGTTGTAATAATAAGCACAGACTTGTTTCTTAAAAAAGAGTCACCAAGTATGATTACAAAAGAATAAATGCTAAGAACTAGGCCAAAAAAGCATTTATGAAACTTGTTGATCTCTAGAACAATAATTCTTGAATAGAAACAGTAACTCAACATTTTGTTATTAATAACATAAAATTAGGTAATTTTGGCAAGAAGCAGTGCTCTATGTTCATTGCAATTTGCAAGCACAGACCAGAAGTCAATGACCGCTTGACACATCACCGAATTCACATTGCCATGTATTTTTTATATATATAATTATATCAAGTAGCTCAAGAAACATCATCTTTTGTTAGACAAATTTATCGTAGTAGTAATATGATTCCCCCAGAAGCTTAAAGTCTATGCTGTGTTTTTTTCTTGAAAAAATTCGACATGTAACATGTAAGTCTAATGTACATCTTAAACTTAAAGTGTATTACTGTGATATATTCATATATTGTAATATGATTGCTGACATAGTGATATTTAACACATTATATAATTAAAGTCCGATATTATTTTCTATATTCATTATACTGTGCCCTAGATACATATGATTTATTTACTACTCATTACAGGTTTGTATTTTTAAACACCGTCATTCTTCTCCCCCTGGCTCAACCTTTTGGTAACCACTATTACACTCTGTTTTAAGATTTGACTTTTGTAGATTACACATATAGGTGATACCATAGAGTATTTATCTTTCCATGTTTTAGAAAATAAGAGGATATCCTTTTCTCTCATGGCTGAATAATATCCCATTTGTATAGGTACAGCCTCTTTTTTATATGTTCTCTTCCTGTCACTAATTTTCATAGGTTGAGTAAGTCACTGCAAGACAAATCTACTAGACATGGGCTCACTGGGTCTAACCTATGCTACTTTCTCTTCCTGAAATGTCCTTCCCCTCTCTTCTCACTGCTGCCTTATAGAAACAAACAAAAACACTCTTTGAATCTTAAATCAGAATAAGCATATAAATCTTCCCACATTAGTCAACAGAGTTTGACATGTTGCATCTGATAGCCCATAGGTAATTTATTTTATTTTATAATATTTTATCACTATTAGATTAGTATTGATGCCACAGTTTTACAAAAGAGTAAATTGAGTTTCAAAGAATAAAATTACCCTGCCAAGATTGCCCAGCTAATAAATGGCACTGCCAAAAACCATTTCCATGGTATGTAGTTACAGTCTCATTAGTTCAGGTCTTTTTCAATTTGATTCAGTCAGGAGGTCTTCTTTGTGAGTATCCATCAAACAGCATGATAGAAAAACAGAAACTACTTGTAAAATGTAAACCTCTGATCATGATTTAAATGCTTGTGGAAAGTTATAATAAGAAAAGGGCACAATGGTTAATCTCAAAAACTTACTACGTGGCTTAATACTAGAGGAAACAGCAGTAATTTTACATTATTAAGGCATATGTTAATGTTAGAAAATTCCATACTTCAATCTATATTAGTCTCTATTCAAGACAAAACATGAGTTTTTTTCATTTTAATAATCCAAAGAAGGAGATTCAGTAACACTAACCTTTATATGCCCCAAAGTAACCCTTTTTAGCATAGGATATACTTAGTCTCATATATTTAGGAGTCCATCTATGCTACCAATATTATCATTTTTTACTTAAAGATGTGTCATAGAGTTCAACTCAGGCAAATACTACCCAAAATTAATAGTTTATTATTGTAAAAGTTGTTTTGGACTATTGTGAAACCTTTCCTAAATCAATATAAGATACGCTTTCAAGAACAGAATGGAACAAACATATTGGCGTCATTCTCTCATTCATCTAATCATCCTGAACATTCTTATTGAAACACCTACTATGCTTCTAATTCTCATAATATGTTGGAGGTACAAAAATAAATGGAGAAGACCAAAATCTCAGTCCTCATGGATTGTTCTCTATCATTCCAGAGACTATTCTGCAGGCACTGTGGTAATTGCCTCAGGTACAGTGATAATAATGATGGCAATGACAATGAAAAGAGCTAATATTTATTCCCTTGCCTTCAATATTTATAGCAGTTCTATCTTTATCCTGAGGTACAAATGCAGAAATGGGCACAGAGAAGTGAAGTAACTTGTCCAAGAACACAAAGTTAGTGATTAGTAGGGCCAACATTCAAATCCAAATAACCTGGACCTGGCACTTTTCCTACCCTTCAGGATTCTTTCAGTCTGATTGAGAAAACAAGGGTTAATATAAACAATCTCATAAATAAAATGTAATTTTAAACTATGGTAAACACTATGTAGGAAAAAGGACCTGGATTTATAGATGTGAACAATGGGGTAGACTGGCCTGAATTTCACACCTCCCCCACTCAATTTCTACACTAGATTTGCTTGATATTCTTCAAATTATGAAGCCAAATGGCTGCTACTGCAACCACCTACAGCCGCCATCACATACCCAAGAGCCTGCAGTGGTGGCTGTTTCAGTCCTCATGTGCCTCTATATCACACAAGGACTGTGTCTAACCTCCAGGCTTTACAAAAAAACCTATAACTTTTCACCTTGTGTATTTAAGGTTGCCTTTAAAGCAAAGACCGTGGTAGATCTGCTTGGCATCCAGTCATGCACACAAAAGTGTGGAGGAGTTAGAGATCATGGAGTGATCTAATGGGGGGGCCAAGTACTAGCAGAATAAATTCTTATTTCTCTCTAACCCTTATGATAACCTTTAGGGAGTTTATCCAAATTCTTGGAAGATGCAGTAGGAGAAGGAACAACCGGCTTGTCAAGAAGCTGGGGTCAGTTGAGTAATGTACTTCGTTGTATTACTATCTCTCTCCTTTATTGCCTGGCTTTCATTTTCCTCACTCCCACTTCCCTGGGATTATACTTCCTGCAAAAATGTCCAGCCAAATAGAAAAAGCATATGCTTTGCCTCAGGCTTTAGTTCCTAGGGAACCAGAGCTAAACGGTGGGATGTACTCACCTAGTGGGAGGGTCAGGACAGGCTTCCCTAAGAAAGGTACATTTGTGCTGACATTATCAATGCATAGATTGATTGGAGATAGCGGTTAGGAGGATTGGAGTTGGCGAGGGGAGAACTCCAGCTTCAAATGTACATTTCTGATTAGGGCAGGAGCATAGTGCTTCTGAAGAAGGTCAGTAGGGAAAATGAAATGGAAAATAGCAATAGTTAACACTACTTGCCAAATACTGCTCTAAGAATTTTACAGCTATTATCACACCTAATTTTCACAAGTCTCTGAACTAGATACTATTAGTCCCCCCATTTTATAGATGAAGAAAGGCTGAGGAAGGTTAAAGAAATTGTCCAAGGTTGTATAAACAGAGAGGCAGCCTAGAATAATTTGAGAACGTGGATTTTAAAACTAAACAGCCTGGGTTTGAATTCCTGCTCTGCTACTTATGATTTGTGTGACTTTGAAATCTCTGTGATGCAATTTCTTCATCTGTTAAATGGACTACTAATCATATCTCCCTCATAGTATTGCTGCAGGGTTAAATAAGTTAATACCTGTAAAGGATTTCAAGCAGTTTTAAGTACTCCCTGTTTAAGTACTATGTAAGTGTTTGATATAGGGTGAAGTCAGTTTCAAGCAAAATTCTAGGCCCAAATTCTATACGTCATATGCACTATTCCATTCTTTAGATGTAAACAGTCACAGATAAAGTTAACTAGAAAATGAAAAATAGGACAATAATTAGTAATCTTAGCAAGTTAAGTACAAATAAGAAGTATAAAACAGTATTTAGTAACATGGACCTATTGATTCTTAAATACCATTATAATATTCTTAAATATGGATAATACAGTTTTACAGTACTCCTAGATTTAAAAATATATAACAAAAGACAAAAGAATGTAAATCCCTTTTAATATAATAGTCTCTTAGGGGATTTTACATGAAGAGCACCATCTAGACAACAATGAAATGTATTCTTACTTTCCCTAATAGATATGTTGAATTTTCTATGGCTCCCCCATTTCATGTGGACATGTGGAACATATTGAGACACAAAATGATACATTTAAGAAACGTTAAAGGCCTAAGAGCAAGGGGATTCTGTTGTTGGAGGAGAACTTGGCCAGACACTTCAGGTTTAATTCATGGGAAAGGAAGGCAGGAAAGGCAGTTACAATATTTGTTCTGATGATATAAATGGTTATGGTATTGATACTTGTTTGGACATAGGTGTTGTTCACTTAAGCATGTTTAATTAAAGGTATTGTAGTGCTCTTCTTTCTCCAAAAAAAAAAAAAATCAAAAGCATTTTGAATATATACAAAAGTAGTGAAACTTCACAACAGTGCATGGAAATTTAATAATAGCAGGATTTCTGCAGATATTTACACCCCAACAGTTTGCCTATAATGGCTCTTCCAGGCAAATAGAAAATCCAGAATTTTACACAGGGTATTTGCACCATATTAAATAACAGGTATCTTTAGTTTTTGGATATTATTTTCTGAGGCAGTATGGGATTTGTTAAATAAATCTATATTTGAATTTACTAAATCTTATTCATAATTCTATAATTTTAAGAAAACATAATTGAAGATAAGATATTTAATTCTTTTAGAAGAGTAATTTTATATATCCCTGTCTTAGGAAAATACCCATCATTCAATATAGTATGATCCTAAGGTTCTGGGTGAAGGATTTGCCCCACCACCGACCCTGGCAAGACCCTACCACCTCCCACACAAACTCAACTTCTTCTTTGACCTCAGCAGACTTAATAGTCTGTTCCACACTTGTAACTCTTCCTTTGCCTCACTTAACAAGATGTCCTAACAGATCTGCTTGCAATAATTTCACAGAGCCAGACTTCTTTGGCATGCAGTAGCCTGCCATTATTCAGAGGAAATAGGTTCCAGGACCCCAGTGGATGTCTGAAACCATGGATAGTAATGAACCACATAGAGATAGATAGATAGATAGATAGATAGATAGATAGATAGATAGATATAGGTATAGAAATAGATATATAGATAGGTTTTCCGTTCATGTCTGCCACTCCCAAATTTAATGCCTTTTCCATCTTAATCCAGCACTTATTATGCACTGTGGCCATAACTTTTGCAGTTTGAGGTATGACAGCAAAACTAGTATATATTTCTTTTTCCTTCTTCACAATTGGATAAAAGATTCATTCTTACCTTAGATCTTGACAACCTTGGCATAAGATTTTTTTTTCTTTATTACATTAAGGACTTTCACCTTTTTACTTAAAGAAAGCACTTCACAGCTTCTCTTTGGCATATCCAAATTGCCACCATCATTACTCTTGTACTTTGGGACCATTATTAAGTAAAATAAGTGTTACTTGGACACAAGTTCTGCAATACCATGACAGTTGATCTGATAACAAGATGGCTACCAAGTGACTAATAAGCAGGTAACGTGCACAGCATGGGAATGAGGACTTTGAAATGAGGACTTTTAAAAGTTCCCTTTCATTAGCTATTTTAATATCTTATGACTTTTACTGTGTCTATTTGAAGATAATTTGAAAATCTAATATGGGAATGCAGTTTTTCTTATAAAAAACTAGAGAGATGGACCTTCTGATGAAATAGTAAATCGATACACATTATCTTCATGTATGATAACTGAGGAAAGTCAGTTAAAATTTTATTCATGATGTCCAACACAGGTATTAAGTAAAAGCATATATAAAAACAAAATTAACAGCTGCTACAAAACCAATCTTAACAAAATAAATAAATGGATTATACCATTCATTATCTGACTAAAAACACTAGGAGTCAGAGACTCATTGGTGTTTGTTGAGTCACTTGCTGAAGCACTTACTGGCTATTAACTTCGGTTGGTCATTTGAGCTTCTTAAGCCTTATGATAAGAGAGAGTCTGATAGAATTGTAGAAATAAAAAGGATGGAGAGATACAATACTGTCTTATTAGTAAATTAAGAGAATTTTGTGACTGGCTCAGTGTGAAGTTATGACACCGCAATCCCTTTTCTGGGTATCTACCCCCAAAATTAGAAAACATTATCTCTAAAGATATATGAAGCCCAATGTTCATTACCATATTATTCATGGTGGCCAAGACACACACAAAAAAATGTTCTTTGATAGATGATAGAATAAAGAAGATGTAGTACATATATACAATGGAATGTTAGTCATCCATAGAAAAGATGAAATACTTCCATTTGCAACATGGGTGGATCTTGAGATAATCATCCTAAGTGAAGTAAGTGAGACAGAAAAAGTTGAGAACCATATGATTTCACTCATATGCAGGATAAAAAACTAAAAGCAACAAACAAACAAGACAAACAAAAACTCATAGACACAGACAACAGTTTAGTGGTTACCAGAGAAAAAGCGGGGAGGGAGTACATAAGAATAAAGGGAGTCAAATATATGGTATATATGGTGACAGAAGGAGATTTGACTTTGGGCGGTGAACACATAATGCAATATATAGATGATATATTATTAAATTATACACTTGAACCCCATATAATTTTATTAACCAATGTTACCCCAATAAATTTAATAATTTAAAAGAAGGGAATTAGAGAAAAGAGTCAATGTTCTTTAGATGCTTGAGATGGCTTTGAAATGGCAATATTATTAATGGAGATATAAAAACAGGAAAAGAGCCAGGGTGAAACAGGGTTCATCTTTTTTTTTAAGCATTTATTTCATTTCATTATTAGTTTCAAGTATACAGTACATTGGTTAGACATTTATATGGTTTATGAAATGATCCCCCTGATTACTCTATCACCCAGCTGGTTCTACACATAGCCATTACATTACTGTTGACTATATTCCCTATGCCATACTCCTCATCCCCATGACCATCTCTCAACTGCTAATTTGTACCTCTGTAACCCTTCAACCCTTTCTTCCAGCCTTACAATCCCCTTCCCCTCTGGTAGTCACCAGATTGTTTTCTGTATTTATGAACCTGTTTTTGATTAGTTTGTTCTTTTTGTTCCTCAGCTTCTGCATATGAGTGAAATCATACAGGATTCATCTTTCTGTGTCTGACTTATTTCACTCAGCATAATAACCTCTAGGTCCGTGCATGTCATTGTAAATCGTGAGATTTAATTTTTTATGGCTGAGTAATATTGCATTGTATATATGAACCATAACTTCTTTATCCAATCATCTGTCGATGGGCATTTAGGTTGCTTCCATATTTTAGTTATTATGAATAGTACTGCCTTGAACATAGCGGTGCATAGATCCTTATGAATTAGTGTTTTGGATTTCTTTGGCTAAATACCTAGAAATGCAGTTTTGCTGGGTCAAAGGGTCGATCTATTTTTAATTTTCTGAGAGACCTCCAGACTGTTTTCCACAGTGGCTATACCAATTTACATCCCGTCAACAGTGTATGAGGGTTCCCTTTTCTCTGCATCTTTGCCAATACTTGTTATTTGATTTATCGATGATAGTCATTCTGACAGGTGTGAGGTCATATCTCATTGTGGTTTTAATTTGCATTTCTCTGATGGTTATTGACCTTGAGCATCTTTCATGTCTATTGGCCATCTGTATTTCCTCTTTGGAGAAATATCTATTCAAGTCTTCTGCCCATTTTTTAGTTGGATTATTTGTTTTTTGTTGTGGTTGAGTTGTATGAGTTCTTTACATATTTTGGATATTAACCCCTTATCAGATGTATACTAGGCAAATATCTTCTCCCATTCAGTAGGTTGTCTTGGTTTTGTTGATGGTTTCCTTTGCCATGCAAAACCTTTTTGTTTGATATAGTCCCATTTGTTTATATTTTCTTTTGTTTCCCTTACCTGAGGAAATATATCTGAAAAGAAACTACTTGTAGCAATATCAGACAGTTTACTGCCTATGTTTTCTTCTAGAAGTTTTATGGATTTTGGCCTTATATTTAAGTCTTTAATCCATTTTGAGTTTATTCTTGTATTAGGTGTTAGATGGTCCAGTTTTCCCAACACCATGATCAAAGAGATTGTCTTTACACCATTGTATATTCTTGTCTTCTTTGTCATATATTAAATGAGTATATAGAAGTGAATTTATTTCTAGGCTCTCCATCTGTTCCATTTATCAAAGTATCTGTTTTTATTCTAGTACCATGCTGTTTTGACTACTGTAGCCTTATAGTATAGTTTGATATCAGGTAGCATGATACCTCCAAACTTATTCTTCTTTCTCAAGTTTGCTGTGGCTCTTTGGGATCTTTTATGATTCTATATAAAGTTTTGGATTATTTGTTCTGGTTCTCTTAAAAAAAGCATTGGTATTTGAATAAGCATTGCACTGAATCTATAGATTGCTTTGGGTAGTATGGCCATTTTAATGATGTTGATTCTTTTTACCCATGAGCATGGTATATGCTTCCATTTATGAGTTTCATCTTAACACAAGTTCATTTTAAAAGGTTTAGGGGATCTCTAGGCCAGAAATGTTTAGTAGATACAGTTGGAAATAAAAATCTAGATCTCAGAAGATAGAGGTTAGGTAAGCATTTGGATGATTGTCATATCTGTTATACTTGGAAAGGCATCTAGAGAAAACCAAAAGAATACATTATCTCATTTGAAAATTGCTTACTTATAGGTAAAAGGACCAAATAATAAATATCTAATGGAAACAATTTTTAAAAGAGAAATGAGTGAATGATTAAGAAACATAGTCAGGATGTAGGAGAGTCAGAAGAGGTGTCATAAATATAAAGCAGACATTTAAGAAAGATGGAATAGTATATAAAGAGGTAAAATTAAGTTCTAGAAAGATGCTGTGTAATTTAATCATTAAATAGATTTAACCTTTGTAGGAAGAGTTTTGGTTGAGTGTTGGACAGAAACTAAATGGAACAGCTTTGAGGAATAAATAACGAGGAATTTGAAATTGGAGGGAACATAACATTAATAGTCAAAATAGTCATATTGTGTTTTTGTGACTTCGATTTTTTCAACATTTATTTTTTATTTTACCTATTACCTGGGCTTGTAAATTTTTAAACAGTAAGAAATAATAGATTCAATCTGTTTCTAAAGTTTTACAACTTTAGGTATCTATAATTAGAACCTTGAATTCCACAAATTAAATCTCAATTTGAAGTCATATTAAATTAAGGATGGTAAAGTCAGAATAGTCTCATGTGACTTAAGTGGAGTTTCTCTTCTCAAACCCATGTAATACCAAAATTAAACTTCAGATCATTTAAAGACTTTGATATTTTTTCACATTATTATTATTATTATTATTATTATTATTATTTTAATTCTGAGAGAAACCGAACTATAGGAACATAAGCATTTATTTTTATATACTTAGAGAGCTTGAAAGAAAAAAATGAGATAAATTTGACCTCCCTTTTTTAAATACACAGAAATACAAATATCTATTTCAAATGTACCCTTTTCTTTGTGGGAAGTGAAGAAGTAACTCATTTTTTCTCTCTATTGTATGGCATATATATGTTTTTTTTTTTAAATGAATAATTAAATATATTCGTAAACTTACACCTAAATTGTATGTTTTTTAAAAAAAGAATAACCAGGTCTTTCTGGGACAATCAGCTGTTACTGAGTAAAAATTAAATAGTCATGGAGATACATTTGCTCTTTGGATTTAATGATATATTACAACCCCAACACATTAAGATGAGCACATTTCCCTAAGTGGTTTATGTATACCTCAAAATAGTTTGCCCATAAATCAGAATTGTATCCAATTGTCATCATTATCATTTCTCCATTTTCTCCATAATTCTTTGTATTGATATCACACACTGGTATGATCTCACAAGTTTGTAAGCTGGAGATGAGATATTAAATACCATGGCCATTAGTGGACAGAGAAAGTACACAGAAGTTCAAAATTTCAAATTTAACATTTTCTGACTCCATTGTATAGCTAATCATAAACTATGATACAAATAGTAAAAAGAAAGTAAAAAAGAGAGGGAAGAGATAATAATTATGGGTCTACATGGAAATTCTTATGAGCGTATTCCACTCTGGATCAAACTATAAGAATGAGATCATTGCCCAGGATCCTTCCTTCTGCTTTAATTATCAATGAATAATGTCATGATTGTCATGTCTCAGCCATATTTGGCAAGGCATAGAGTGGAATCTGGACTCTCGAATATTGTTTAGTAGCTCTAACTTTAAATGAGGATTACCCCACAATAAAACTGCATTGTTTCAGAGACAATGTTAACTTTATGATTAATGAGGTGAAGGATGAGGAACATATGACTGTTTCCTGGTTCATTCCAGCATTTTTCTTAACTTCGACCTCAGCCAAAACTGTCAGCACTAATGACAAGATGACCAGATAATGTTTCACCTGCAAGTGGGACTGCAATTTAAAATTTCCAAAACTTCTACAAGGCACAGCTCTTATGTAAAGCCAAGATTTTTTTTTTTCTCTCAAAAAGCTTCAAAACAAATGGGACAGCAAATCTCTGAGGAGGAAAAGAAGCAGATCAATTTGCACTTTTGGAAGTTGTAGAAGTATAGACTGATTAGCAGGGTGACTTGGCCGCTCAAAGAAAAGAGCATAAAAGAAAGAATAGTTTTGTATTAAGAAGAGTCCTAACAATAAATGAATGCTAATTTTGAATAATCTGGTCATTTAAAATGCTGAAGCCTACAATTTTTGATGAAAAGCTTTGAATGATGTACTGAATTTAAGCAGCTTGTGGTAGATTTTCAACCCTTTGAGATTAAGAACTGTGACTACTCAAATCTCTGAATTTCACAGAGACTAGTACTCAGTGCTGTGGGTCACTGCCTGCCTTCTGGGGTGAAGGTCTGGCTCAGAGAAAACTCATTTATGTCCACAATAATCATGGATCATAAAGTCTCATGCCATAATTGACTTTCTTATTGATTCATTATAAAGAATAACTTAAAATATATCCCAAAATCACTTTCAAAAATCTGAATAGAAATTATTTCTTAACAGGAAGCATCTCTGTTTAAATTCAGATACGTGTAATTAGCAAATGATTTTATCCATTACTCCCTGTGAAATAAAAATATGTAATATGGGAGATCCTTTCTAACACACTTTAACATTCTGAAATCATATTTTAAAACTGAAAGAAATCTTAGATGTTACCTACTCTAAACCCTCAGTTTTATACATAAGGAAGTAAAGCATAAGTGTTGACTTGAGAAAGGTTGCACAGTGTTACTGTAAAATCATAGAAAGAATTTGATGTCACAATTGATTTAAAAATACTTTTATGCTGAAAACATATTTGTTTGATGTTTTAATAACATTAATGTGATTATATTTTTGACAACAATAAAAGAACTTTGTTGTGGTAATATTGGCCTATACATTATGCCTTAGCATATGCCAATAACACAAGTGTTTTTACATTGTAAATATATATGATCAAACCAAAATATTCCATCCTTCTATGTGATTGCACCCTCTTATAAGATAATTAAGCATGTTTAAGATGATTAAGAGTAGGCCTAAAAGTGACTTTTGACTATACATTTGGAACAAAAAAAAAGAGTAAGAAACTGAACAATAGGAAATCTGGCATCCTATTTTTACAGTTTCATAATGAACTTTTTATATGTTTGTCATGTATTTCATTAAATTGACCAAACCTAACTTTCCTCATTGTAAAAATATCAAGAATCTACGATTACAATATACTTACTAAGAAAGAATTTAGGTTTATTAAATGAAAATCTAACTAAGTGTTTCACATTATTTAGAATTTCTAATGTAATTTAACTAGACATGACTGCAGGCTAAAAAAGAATGAAGTAAATGATTTGAGAAGAAATTAAAGAGGATTTAAATGAGCCATAAATATAAATAGTTGTCCTTTTCCATATGAGGTCTAAATAAAAATAATAATTTACTTTTGTGAGCCTTAATTTTCTCTGTTGTAGAAATGCTTCCAAAACATTAGCATTAGAAATGAATTAGAGTTTAATAAGGTAAGTGAAATTCTGAGTCTGGTTAATATTGGACTCAGGGAAAGGTGTTGGGTATTTACGTTTTAGAGTGTCACTTTAAGTGGAAGCTTATTAATATAAATATGTACTGAGAGTACATCTTGGAGTAGAAATCTAATTTTACATCTGGTTTGCCTTGATCCTTAAGGAATAGAAAATAACCTCAATTATTAAGAACCATTACTGTTTAAATAGGCGGACACTATTAAGAAAGGATTGTGGAAACCAATAGTTTCCACAGTAGGTAACCAATAGGTAAGAGTTTTATATAACAGCACCCCAGATTTCAAAGATTTCTGTAAGGTTACTTTAATCCACATATGGATTATATCATTTTTTACAACCTTCATGAAAAGAATCAGTCTCTGAAGATATTCCTTCCATGGACTGCTTCTTCATGCCCCAATGTGTGTTTAACAAGAAGTTCTAAGGACGGCAGGACATGGATAAAGCAGATTGTTGCTGTTGTTTCGTTTTCATATCTCTATGGGCATTAAATAAGTTATTATTTCTATAAATGTCTGTTTCAAATTAGATTCTTTTCAAAATTGGGGGGGGGATTACAGTACTGGGTTTGTAGGGTAGCTGTTTCATATTTCTTTTCTTTTTTGTAAAAAGGTCTTTCTGTCTAGTGGCCGGTTTGTGGTCTCTGAGAGGAGGGATGAAGTGAGCAAGAACTGGAGCCCTTTTTTTTCCATCAAGCTTTGAAAGTTGTTGATAAAATTATGTCTATTGGACTACAGACACATTTCCAAATATTATAAAACACATGTAAAACAAAATAGGTGTATGTTTGCACCATCTGAAGAACTTATATATGTCATGTAATTTAATTCTTATAACAGCGCTTCAAGGTTAATTTTATTATTATCCTCCTCCCAATTTTATAGGTAAGGAAATGGAAACAAACAGTTAAAGCAACTTGCCAGCTGAGCTAGGATTTTCACTCCAACATTTGGAGTCTAGAGACCACCTCTTAACCATCATGATTTACTTCTTACCTAAGAGTCTACCTTCACAATGTGCCTGCAATAATTTGAGAGTGTTTTTTTTTAAAGTCGAATTATATCAGACAGTGATAAACAAAGTATGTATGTACAACAAAATCATTAGTCTGTCATTTTCTATTCTAGAAAATGTCTTTTTAAAAGAAAAACAAATTCTCAAAACTGCTTTCTGTGTTAAGCAAAGCTAATAATTTCAGATTAAAGGAATAAATGAATCTCTGAAATAGAGCACTGAAGAACAAAACAACATATAGCAATATATAAATAAGGATCTCTTGACTACAGTAACTGGATGCCACTGAAACAGGTAATTAAATTGAATTATAGAATGTACCCCATAGACCATAGTATGTTTTTATTAAACAACTATTACATATATATTCACTCTGTCTTGTATAATCCTACCATGTTTCAAGGTGTAACTATATACAACAAAGCAGCATATGATGAATGTAAGTGAATAAAAACTTGGGGCAGGGAAATGTGAAAAGACTATATATTTGCCAGTAGAATTTTAAAGACAGGTTTTTAGTTTACAAAGTTTGAAAAGAAAAACTGGGCAATTCTTGTGGGCTCCCTAATATTTCTACATAGTTGGTATCTAAAATACCAACAATACAAATAGTTTACTGACATTCACTCAGTGAGCCAATAAAATAACTTCTTTTCTTTTTAGATTTCAACTTGTTACCATTAATTATAACAGACATAGTATTGCCTTGACATTACAGACATTCAAACATAAAGCTTCCTTTCTTATCTAATTTTGTATCTCTTCAGAATCACTGCTCTGAACTTGGTTTTTTCATTTACAAATGCAATAATGAAATCGATGTCTTCTTTTTAAGTCAAAAGTCTAACAGAATTAAAAGACAAATGCACCAAGTTTACTAATTTTTAACTAACAATTTTAGGTTGTTTACCCAAATGTCAACTTTTCTCACAGTCATCCCCTCTTAAAAATAATGCATATATAAGTTTAGTCACTTTTTCCCTCCCACTCTTTTGGAAGTTAGAATTTTAACTTGAAGCCTATACTTGAAACTTTGGTGAAATGTAGACATTATCATAAATAATCCATAAAGACAATTTTTCATAGATGATAATCTAAAGCTTTGTTTCTTTAGAATTTCTATTTTATTTCTATGTTTGAAATTATTTTCTACACACATTTTTAAAAAGTTAAAAACCATTCCAAATGATATAGGTGTCCTGCAGATTAGGGCAAGAAGGTCAGTAGAGAAAAAGAGACATTCTAAATTTCCAAGGCATGATTTAATTCTAAAATACACTTGTCCATTCATGGGGGCTGTTTAGCTGCATATTATAGAGATAATAATACCTTATGAAAAGACCAAGAAAGCATTATTACCTAAATATATGGACTTGTCAAGGTGTAGCAAGCTTTCCAAACTTTATTGAAAGGTGTTACATGACCTAAACATTTCCAGTTCTAGTGTGTAGCATTGGAGAGGCTTAGGCTCTACCACAAACAGCTGAGACCTTCCACAAAGGCTATAAGTCCAAAATCTGACTGCAAGTCAGAATCACCTCACAACATTAAACTAGTAAAAACTCCCTGATCTCACCAACAGAGATTTTGATTCTGTTGCTCTGTCATGATACTGGAGAATATATATGAAATATAAATAAAATATAATAGGTGAATAAATAAATAATCACATGACACTTCATGATATCCAGCCAAAATTTAGAAAGACTTATGTGCTGGAAAACTGTTGAATTTTGGGCCACCCTACAACCAATTACTTTTCTTACTTGTAGGGAATCCCAAAATATGAGGTGAACCCTTGTACTTTCCCCTAGTGCATATTAAAGTGACACATGCCCTCCAGAGAAATGCTCCATCTTTGACCAGCTATCATTTACTCTCACTAAGAAAAAATAAAGCCTATTTGTACTGATAGTTTAACCATACTTATGATATAATATAGTTCTAGTCTGAATAGTAAAAAGAGGATAGAAAACTGGGAAAGCCTTGGACTAGGAGACAGAATTTAAATTCCTGTCTCTAATGTATTCCCTAACTTGATAAGTTAATTTGAACATGTCACTCAATTCCACAAGCCTTTAATTACCTTGTCTATAAAATGAGAAGGCATGATTTGGTGATCTCCAAAGGTCCATCTATAAGAAGAAAGTATCTCTTCCTCTCAAGTATTTCTCTCAAGTATCATTGAAAACACACTGAAGTAAAGGGGAAATGTTTTGCTGCTTTTTTCCTTTCCAAACTCACTGTGGATTAGACTGTAAAGTGATCAGTGAAGCAAACCAGCCAATACGCATTACAAAAACCAGAAGAGTAAGTCCAACACATGCATACAACATGGCTGTGACTTTTCTGTCTGCTGACAGACATCAGATCTTGTCACTAGTATAGTCAATGGGGTGCAAAATCTTGTGGAATTTGCTGAACTGAACAGGACACCACACATAACGATGGGAACCTCAGACACCAGCCATGTCAAGTGTTGTCATCGCTGATCGTGTTCCTGTTCTCACTCCAGGGCCAGCCAGAGAGTCTGTTATTTATATTAAAGTAAAGGCTGTTCAGATCAGATCAGATCTTAAGCAATAATTTTGACTTAATCAAGACCATCTCTTTTATTTTCAAGTTAATGATTTAGTTTTTGAAAAATATGCACCCCAGATCACCAGCTTTATCTTAAATTTTGTGCCCTAGAACCCTAATCTGTCATACCATTCATCATCTGGGATAGGTGCAGGAAATGTAATCTTGTACAATAACTTTATGAGCTAATAAACATTGTGCCTGTGAGTGATACAGCTCTGAGCCTGAGGAAGTTAGACACATAATTGCTCATGCATAGTTTTCATTAGAATCAATATAAAGATCTGTATAAACAAAGTAAGGATACATTCTTTTCTATAATCACTATGCAGAAATGTAGACATTTAAAAAAAAAAACATTTAATTAGTATGAAAAAGAGAGGACATTGCAAAATAAGAAGCCCTTTTAAATTTGTGATAATGGAGTTTAAAGTGATAAAAGTGAAATGAGGCAGGGCCAGAAAAAGGGAAAAGCCAGCCAAAGTTCAGAAAAATTGAATGAACCTAATATAAATGCAGATGATGTGAAAGTCATTTTAAGTACATAGAATTCAAGAGTTGAAAAGACAGAGAAGTAAATCCTAGAAGCAATTGAGTCATTGAATGATAGATGACTTGCCTAAATTCCCAGGATTAGAACTAGGAACTCCAGGATCCTGAGACAATGTTCTTTCCACTATATTCCATAGCTACAGTTTTAGGTTATTTTAATACTTTTACTGAATATAGATGGTTCAAATTTGAAAGAGATTATGATGCTTTATCATGGACTACCATGGGATTAAATAAAGAAGCCATGGTAGTTTGGATTAACACTTATGAACATAATTTAGTAGGAGTCATTTAAATAAAAAATAGCCTTTTTACTCATGTATCAGGCATTGCTGCATTCCATCTATATTGACAGCTTACCCTATGCCAGAGAATTTCCTCTCTAATAAAGGAGACAGGTATATAAATAGAAGGGTGCAAAAGGTATATGATAGGAGTGGTGATGAGAGGTTAGTAATAGGGCTGGAATTGTAAGCAAGAGCCAGATTATGAAGAATGTGTCCTTGGTAATGATTTTAGATTATATGTTGGCAGCCAAGAGTCTGTGAATGACTTTAAGCAAAAAAGCTACATTAAGAGGTTTATTTGGGAAAATTACTCTAGCTTGTTGAGGTAAATGGACAAGAGAAGGTAAGATAGCAGAGTGACCAAATCAGAAACAGTTACCATAGCCTGAGAAGATGGTGAGCTAAAATAAAACATAGAAGTGTTTGTTAGTAGTTATTTCTAAGATAGAAATATTCTTCTCAAATAGTAATTAGAAAGTGATTGTAAATTGCTGGTGCATGTAATGAAGGATTATTCAATTTACTGGATTAGACTATGGGGAATTTCAGTCATATGGGTGAAATGACAGGTTTATGAGTTTAGAAAAGTTCTGTTCAGGACATCTTAAATTTGAAGCTCTTTGACAAAGGTAATGATGTCTTGAATTCCTAGAATTAACCTCCTAAAGTTTGTAGAGAGAGGTGTAGTAGAAATGGGGGACCACGCAGCTTTCAGCATGTAGTTGATGCCAATAGAGTAGAGGAGAACACTGAAAGCAAGATGGATAAGGACAGAATCGCATAATACCATAGAATAAGTAGTTATAGCATTTCCTAATAATAAATAACAAATCCATTAACAGGATATTATAATCAGGGTAAGATTAGATTAATTTTTAAATGGCCCTAATTTTGGCTAGAATTCTCTTAGCTCCATACTAATTCAACACTTCCTAAAAGTAGCTGAATACTTTAGTATTAAAGTGTAAAATTTTGGATGAAATTTTCTTTATCTGTCCCCAGATTCCATAAGTAAATTTTATTGTTTGAATCTTATAGTTCACATTTTTCTGAGTCTGTGCTATTACTTAAAGAAAATTATTGGAAAAGTCACCTGATATTGACACAGAAAAGTGATGATTATTGGTGGAAGGCCCAGTCAAGCCCAAGTTGAGGTGAAAGTAAGTGAAAACTAAGTATGTGTTGGCCATGATGATTGACTGATGAATAAGAAACTCTCACAGCTATAGATTCATAGGTGTCAGAGAGAAATGGAAGTAGCTACAGCATTAATATATATCACCACATCATTACAGAACTGTGGGGCCAAAGAAAAACTACTTTTAGAATATAAAAGGTTCTCTTCATTGCTTTAAATATAAATTTTGGCATATGAAAGGAAAACAAAATAGGAGGAAAAACTAAGAGATGATGATTCTTAATATAAAATATTTTATTGCAGGGATCCCATTCACAGTTGCTAATAATGAAAAGGTCTGGAAAATTGCAGCAGGATCTTTGTCAGTAGGACAGAACTTTGAGAACACTTTGAGAGTGACATAAGTGTTGGAAGTTACCACCCAGACCTTGAATCTCTGCCAAAGACATCAAAGTTTAATGTAAAGAAGAATTTAACTGTTTTCTTGATTGAGAAAAGTATATATCATCTCTATCAATAAAGAAAAATATTTTATAATGATAATATCAATCCATGAGAAAGCTATAACTGCCATAATTGCATGCACCTATAATAGAGCTTCATAATTTTTAAGCAAAAAGAAAATGATAACTAAAGGATAAATAGTTAAATTCAGATTCAGATGAGGATGCTTAATCATACTTCTCGATAACTGATAAGACAAATAAACAAAAAAAGTAAATAGAAATTATGTCAACTTTATTAATTGTATTGTTTAGGATCCAATAATAAGGATTCTTTCCAAGTGCTCCTGTTGCAGTTTTTGAGCTAAGTGCTTGACCATAATCAAGTTTAATAATTTTCAAAAGATTGAAATACTTCAGAATATGTTCTCTGAACACCGTGTGTTTAAACTAGAAATCGCTAATAAAAATCTATCTGGTAACTCCCAACTGTTTGGAAATTAAGCAATACACTTATGTGTAGCACAATAGACCAAGAAGTCACAAAGAAATAAGTGATAATAAAAACATAACAAATCACAAATTGTGGGATCATGCAAAGCTGTGTTTTGAGGGTAATTTATAGTTTTAGCACATCTATTAAAAGAAGAAGGTTGAAAATCAATAATATAAATATCCATATTAAAAAAGTTAAAAATAAAATTAAATAGAAGAAGGACATAATAAAAGCGGTTAAATAAAAGAAACAAAACAATGTGCAATAAACTCAATCGAAGTAAAGGATATTTCTTTGAAAAGATTGAAAAAAATAGATGAACGACTAACGAGACTGATCAGGAAAAATATAAGGAAATCATATATTAGCTTTATAGGGAATAAAAATAAGATATCACTATAAATCCTACAGTCCTAAAAAAAGTTAATAGGCTGACAATTTGAAAAATTTTATGCCAACACATTTGAAAACTTAGATAAATCAAACAAATATCTACAAAAACCTACAGAAAAGGAAACAATCATTAGAAAATTTGTGTAGTGGTATATTTCCTAAAGAAATTAAATATATAATTAGAAACTACCCCAAACTAAATATCCAGGTCCAGATATTTTTATGGATGAATTCTTCTAACCAGTAAGGAAGAAATAGTGCCAAATTTAAACACTTCCATATATTAGAAAAAGCAGGAAACTTCCCATTTTTTATTTTGAAGCTAGCATTTTTTTTGTACCAAATACTGAAAATGAAATTATAAAAAGAAAATTGATAGGGCAATAGCCAAGAAAAATAGTGCAAAAAAAAGAGGCGAGGGGAGGGACATTAAAATACCAGTTGTCTCAGAGCTGGAGAAAAGAAATATCACATACTTAAAAATGTTATTGAGGTCCAACTTGTTTAAAAGGTCTTCTGATTTCTGTTTAGCTAGATTTATACATCAATAAAAAAACGTAAAGGGATAATAAGATCATCGGGTCAAAAGAAGTAAATGAGATAGGGATCTAAAATAAAGTGATAAAAGTACAGAGAGATACAAGAAAGAAGGTGAGTAAGAAAAGATGCTTTCTTTTTAAGTATGGGGAAATGAGAGAAGAGTAAATAAAGGAGCTAGAGAGAGAAAGCGATAAGAGTGGTGGTCAAACAATGGCAGCTCAGAAGATAAAAACAAAACCAAGAAACCCAAATTGCCTGTATCTGTGGTCATAAGCTTTTACCAGGCTTCATCAATTTTTCATGTTCAGTTGAGGTCTCTGGGGTGGTTTGTGCTTTGGTGGTCAGGGGCCCCTGCACAGTGTTAACAATTGTGCATTGTAATTCACTTCTTAAAACATAACAGAGATATTTCTCCCACTTTGGTGTGTGTGTGTGGGGGGGGGGGGTAGTAGGTGAGAAGTTGGGGCCTGATGGAGATTGATGGCAACCTTAGAAGAAAACATAGATGACAAATTACAGGCTTCACACTCATCACATGGTGCCCTCTTGAGTGTTACCAGGATCGTTACTCCTTCTCACTACTCTTATAATCAAGGAGGAATAATTTTTTGTTGACAAATAAGACTATCTTCTCAGTGGAGCATGTTTTATTATATTAATCTCTTTTATAAATAGTCATATTTGGGGTCTCTGAAATATTCTAAGACTATTTGAACAGTTACTGAGTCATTTTTGGTAGTCCTATTAAGTGAAGCTCAATCTACTTTGCTGCATTTTTACAATTTCTGTGTTTCGTGTCGTTAATGAATGCTTGTCAGCAGCAGTTCTGAATTTTACATTCAGAATAGTATGATTGCAACACAACTGCTTTTTCCACTGCACCAACATTGGATTTTTCTATCATTTGGAGACAACACAAACCACTTTTCATATGTACAGAGGTGTTGGCATTGAATGTTTGCAAGCAGGCCCAGGCTGTAAGCATGTTGTTCAGTATCTAAACTCTGTCACTGAAGCTCAGTGGTCTGCAGGAGCATATAACACAAAATCTCCGGATAATTGGGGTATCATTTGGATTAAGGAGGTTTCTAGAAAGTTATGTAGCCTATGTACACTTAAAATCTGTGACCCTGGATTTATGAAAAGCACTTTCTCAGGAATTGAAATAAAAAACTTAAGAAAATGACAATACCTAGTAAACATGAACAAATGAAGATTTTTCTTGACAGAACAAAACATTCCAATGACTCATGAGTTTTTGTGAATGACCCTAAACAAATACACAAGGAGGGGGGGGACAAGTTTTGTAAAAATATAGAAACACTGACAAAATGTAGTAGTTAAGAAATTGGTATAATTAATTTAAGGAATCTAAAACTAAAATATAAGAACACAATATACTCTTCATTGTAATAGTGCTTTTTTTGTCAGGACAAATAAAATTAGTAATGTCCACTCGGATATCCCCCTCCCTAAAAAAAAAGAAAAGAAAATACTTCTTTATATGATACTTTATCTAAAAAAAATTATAATTGTTTTGACTAAAGTATGTCCTTCATATGACAAACTTCTTACTCACTGGAAAAAAAAATGGGCAAAATCATTTTGCTGTGAGTAACTTATTTTCTCTACCTCTGCTTCACACACACAAAAAATGCAAGTGAGACAAAAACAAAGAACCACTGGCAATAGTGTCTTTCTTTGCTACCCTGATTTAGGGCACCTCCTCCCTCCCTCCCATTCTCTGTGAAGAACTTGTCAAATCACATTTAGCCTGATTAGTTAAAGAAAAGTGGAGAATTAATAAGAGGATGTGGAATTTCTTATTCCAAAATCTGTTCATTTATTATATTTAAAATAATGGTTGAGTGGATTAAAGTTTTTTTTTTTTAATTTTAAATGAAAAGTTGTATTTTATGCTCCAACTCGGTGATAAAAATATTCAAAATGAATTGTAAAAAATAATTAAAATGGAAAATTATAAACGTGAAACCAAACAGAATCATTGAAAATATAAATGATAATGGGGTTAGAAACTAGCCATGGAACAACATAGATAACCAGGTTAAAAGCTATATGTAGTCACAAAAGCTTTGTGACTGGAAGATCTTATAAATTTCTTCTGCTAACAAATTTAATTTGGGGAATAAGTGAATATATTAGACAAAATGAATAACATACTTAAACTGATAAAAATGACGATTACAATTTCACTTTCATAGTAATTTTGGTACCTGAGCAACTGAACAGTGATTCTGTTTATATAGCATATTCTGTTTGGGTGAGTTACTTAGATATATAATTATTTTTTTAAAATACACTGAAAAAATCTTCCTAAACATGAAGAGTTAATTCTCTCTCTGAATACTATGAAAAGCAATAAGAAAATTTACTATTTTATTTAAACATGTTTCTTAATCTTAAACTTTATTTTACATTCAAACAGTTTTGCCAAATAATGTCAGATATTTGGAGGAAAAAAGTACATAAAATGGGCCTGACTTTCTAAGGGAATGAAAACGGTATTCAGAGCCTTTAAATATGTTTGAAAATATTTTATAAATTCTTGGAATGTCAGTAATAGCAAAAATATATGTTCGCCTACAGTATTATTAGATACAGAGAATAGTATATCAGTTTCTGAGAATAATGAGCTAACAAGTTAAAAATCTTTTTAAAAAAATTAGCAAGGATTCAGACTTAAGGTTAATTTTTCAATTTAACTATATATATAATATATATATATATATTACATATATATAGTATATATAACATATATATTACATATATATTATATATATATAATTTTTCTCAAGATCTATTTAGAATAAAGCTCTGTTTCTAAGCAGCACATTTTATTACTGGCCCATAAGCAGAGAACAAGGCACAAAGCCACCAAGTTTATTGAAATGTGGAACATATTTTCCCCAATTTTTTAAAAACTATTTAATCACAGCTTCCATGTAACAGAAGGTAGAGGTAGTTTTGTGTTTTTTTTGTTTGCTTTTTTTTTTGTTTTTTTGTTTTTTTGTTTTTGTTTTTTTTTTTTATATTATACTCCTAGTGAATCTGTTTAGCCTTGGTATTAAAGATACTGCTTGTAATTGTAGTTTCCAGGCAAATTATTAAAAAAAAAAAGTCTTGACTCTTTGATCACTCATAATGTGTGCTTAGAGCCAGATACCTTACTGCAGAAGAAGAGGAGTTTTATTTTGTTTTTCAGGAAAACATACTAAAGACAGCTGATCTTTATCATATGCTCTACTTCATGATAATATCTGAAAATTATTTTAAGCAATCGGACTCAACAAATTTTAAATAAGCCTATTCTTGAAATTACTATGGGTCATATAACATAAACCTTTTATTTTTTATTAGCTATTTGGTAAAGCATGGGAAATGATTGTGCTTTGACATAACCTTAGAAAATCATTAAGGATCACATCACATATTTTATTTAAGCCACAAAGCACCTAATAGTACTGAATGGTTAGTAAGTACTAAATAAATATTTGAAGATTATTGAATATAGATTCTTACCAACTATTCCCAGGATAGTTTAGAACTGCTAACAAAAAAAAAAAAAAGAGTATCTTTGATGTGTTTAGCCCATGTGTATATAAAAACACATTCTACTGTGAACCTTACACTATATATAAATAATAACAGAAATAAAATTTGTACCATTCTTCTCGTTGTTATTTAAAGGAATCAATAGAAAAAACGAGACTGTCTAATAAACTGCAGAGTTGGTTTATTAAAGCAAAAGATATCTATTCAAATAGAATGGTTTGGAAAATAGTTACAATGTAACTTCATCAGTTTTTCTTTACTTTCATTTGTAATAATTGATAAAATAGAGTTTCCAACAAATTATACACTATGTCCTCAAACTATGACCACTGCTATAAACAAGGTGAAATCTATAGTTTTTAATGATTGTTTTTGAATTTAGGAAAAGATCTCGAACATGTTCAATATAACAGAAATATAACTTTCATAATGGCCATAAAATAACAGTAAAATAAATAATATTCATTATAAGACTGTGTAGAATCATGGAAAGCCTTTCACTGAGGGAAGAAGACCCTCAAATGACAATTAAAACTGGTACAACTTCAAGAAGTTTCTTTAATGTAGAAGAAAAAGAATCTAAAGTTAAAACTGTTATTAGAAATATTTGAAAATAGGCAGGAACTGAAGCTGTGCCTTGTAGTCTTGGCTATTGTTGTATTATTGCAGAGTCCCACAGGCAATCCTCACATGTACAGTACATCCTGGATCTTTTGATTCTTTTGTCCACCCTCCAACCTGCATGGCCAGGAAACTTCAGCCAGGAAAGATTTATGGAGCTCCCACTAACAGGGTCAACCCTGTTTTATCACCAGAGTCCTTCTTCGTAAAAATAATAACATCCATCTATAGCTCTGTTGGGCTGATTCTCTTGGCAGCAACATTTCTGTGTTTATCTTAACAACCAGTGCACACTTGAAGGCCCCAGTGGCAATGAGCACCGTCATTAATTCTACTGGGCACAGTAGCCCAGACTCCTGTGATCTGTCAACCCTATGTCATCTAAGGTAATGAATAGGTCAGAGTGTCTGTACACTTCAAAAGGCTGAGAGAGTTTGCATTTTGAGATCAAAATAGTGAGTTTTAAGGAAAATAATTTGCAACAACAAAAGTAAACATATTTCAGTATGCAAAATGGTGAGATTATTAAATGACCTCATGGCACAATGGAGACAAAGTAAAATATTAAAAATAACTAAATGGGAAAAAGTTAAAGTTTTTAAATGAATTAGTTTTAGAATTTATGCCTTTCCATGCACACGGCACTCTGAATTGAAAAATATCTAATTTGAGGAAACACCAATAAATTATTATAATGTAATATTTATTCTGCTTTTAGTAGTCTTCCTTAAGCTATTTAAAAATATTAGATTTATATAAAAATAGACTCCAGAGTTGTAAACATTACATATTTTTGGATAGGAAAAATTCATTCATTTTTAGCAACTTAATATTTAGTATAGTTTATGAATCAACTAAATTATTGTTCCTGAAATGTTCTTAATTTATTTAAATCATTAATTTTACTTTCTGGTAGTATAAATTTGTAAGATTTTATAAAATGTTTTGGGATTTCCTCTTGGAAAGGAATGTGCATAAAATCCAAAGAAATTCTCAATATTTTATTGTAATTGCATAAAGTAGTTCTCTCAGAGAGATCATTCTTAACAATCTTAGTCCCCCGTGCTGTGATGAGAGAGGCTTTTCATGGGTATTTGGCCAAAGGTTTTTTTTTTTTTTTGTAGAGTTAATACTCCCACTCTTCTTCCTTAAGTGTCTTGGGAGTTTTAACATCCGCAACACAGACAGGAACTTGGTTTTATGCCTCAAGAAAAGAATGGATCTTTTTTCATATAATAATCTGCAGTGCAATTACCAATGAAAAAGTAATATTGTGCACCATAAACTGAACAATCTGCAAGGAACATTTTAGTAATAGACGATTCTAAATGCAGAGAGCATAAGGAATTTAAATCAAGTGAAGAGGTAAATCAATACAAGAAAATAAAAAAATAATCTCACTGTTTCATACACAAAACAAATTTAGGGGAAAATAGAATACCTGTTGTCTGTTGCAGACTTGGAGCTAATCAGAAACCCATGTTTAGAAAAAAATAGTCTTGTGATTTAAAAATAAAATTTTATAAGATGCTTGAAGACAGTAAGTAATCAATCAGCTATATTTATGAAACTAGTTAGCAGTAGCAGCTTAGCTCAAATATTTTGGTAAGGATGTCACCTACCTAACCATCAGGATTTTATTCTGACTGGAGGCCTTAAGGAGGGTCGTGATGGCTTAGTGTCTATAAATCTAAGAATTCTGATCTGCTCAATCTTATAATTAGGTGAGGTTACACTTATGTGTTGTTTCGTTCATTTCTCAGTCTATTAGTCAAGAAAAAAAAATGTGTCAAACAACTACTGTACATCCAGGCCCTGGAAGATAAAGAGATTAGGAGAAAAGATTTCTATCAAACAGCACCTCACAGTCTAGTTGGGGTGACAAACATGGAGGCACATACTAATTATTCAGTGTATGTAATAAGTGCAATGATAAAAAAATAAACTATATTCAGTGTTAAGAGAGAAGCAATGTTGGAAGAGTCTTGAGCCCATAGTGATCTTAACATCATTTGCTGTATTGGTCTCATACTAGTTTTTGTTCTGTTTTCTCTCTGTTAGTTATGAGACTATAAATAAGTAAATTCACTCAAATTTCTGCTATTAAATACTTAAATATGGCATACCCCAGAGTAAGTACCTTAATTTAATATTTTAAGGATTTTAACAATATTAACTCATTTAATTAATTTCATCATAGTAGTGACCATAAATAATGTACCATGTCCTAAAGCTACAATTTAACAGCAGAGCCAAGGATGACATCTCAAAGATGAGACAAATTATCATATGATAACTTTTTAGAGACATGGCATCCATCAGTTTGTGCAAGATTAACACTTTTGTGTTTGCAAGACCACATAGCAAAAAAAGGAAATCTAAAAGATGGAGATGAAAAAAGAATTCTCTCAGAGTAATTTCTCTTGTATTTGTAGTGAATAAACAATATGTAGATCTTCGCAGAGAAAAAAAGCCATTTTCTGAGTCCTAAAATCAGAGACTATAAAGTCTATTACCTTTCAACAGGTTGGGGAAAAGAGAAATACTGTCCTAGCTTCACACCAATTACTCTAGTTAGACCAAAGCTAGAAATATGTGCAGTATAGATCTATAATAAAGGGTCTAGCCCACTGTGGCCTTGCATAGTGGGACACCAACAGTGATGGCAATGTTAAAATATCTTATTAACTTTCCTGCATTCTAAAGTGCTTTCAACCATAACATCTTATTCGCTATTCATTCTAGGATTTTAAACAGAGCCAGATATGTTTTTTTTTTTTTTTTCCCATTTAGGGAAACTGAATCTCTGAGAAGAGAAATGACTTGCTTAATACACAGCTAGAATCTGATTATCAAAGATGTCCAGCTTTTCTTTTTTTTACACTACTCCATACCAGGGTTAGTATAGTTCCTTCTTGGAGATAAGAAGTCCTTCCACTGGGCCACGAAGATGGATAAATAGAGGTTACTCCAAGCAGTAGTGGGTCCTTTTGAGGCTCAATACAAATAGTAGCAGTAGCATAATGCTACATAATGTTAATAATATAGTAAAAATCTCACTAGTAATGAATATGTCCCGATTTTCCACAGAGCTACACGAGTTCTGTGGAGGCCAGAAATGGAATATTCTAGAATTGCAGTTTCCAAATTGTGTCCTTAGGTAGCCTGGGGCACCTCATAGTTATGCTTGACATCTGTCTGAAACTACACAAATTACTAGCTGAAAGAGTTCACAGTTTCGGCATTATATTGCACTACATTTCTTTCTGTGACATCCTGCCTTCTTGAAATGGAGTTTTTATAAAACACAAGTATCATGCATAATCTAGTGCAGGAAAGGAAATGAGAGCATCGGCGTACACTCTGATTCCCAGATTTGAGAAACTGTAGTACCCAATAGACACACATACCCCATTAGGAGGTAATTGTGAATAAGAATGAAATAAACAGTTTTCAATTTATTGTCATATTTTTTCAAATAGCTACTAAGTTGTTAGAATATAAATACTTTTAAGTTGTTTCAACCTGTCTAATGAACAGAACTGTTTGATATTTCTTTTAGGCCCGTGGATGCCATTAAAAAGTAACTGAGACAATAAGACTATCATAAACCAAGAAAGTTTAGAAACTTTCATTTGAGAATAAATATCTAAATTTCTCAGTAAATGGCTCTTAAGATTCCTTTATTAAGAAAAAGGAAATACCTTTGCAAAATGGAGAACATTGGATACTTAACCTTTATTAGATTATTTTCTATTTTCCCACAAAGTAGAGAATGTTGAATTTGTAATTAACTAAATTATTTTTTCTTTTAACAAAAATGGAATATGTTCACATACTAAAAATGAAAATAATACACTTGTACGTATATGAAAGGATATTTCTTTCCTTTTAGATCCCCATGCTCCCTGAATGGGTTTGAACATAAACATTTCTGACCTTCTTTATGCTCTTCCTCACTCTTAGTTCTTATATCATTAAACACTATCACCTTCTCCTTTTTGTTGTTTTTGTTGTTGCTGTATTAGTATTAGTATTAGTATTAGTATTAGTATTAGTATTAGTATTAGTATTAGTATTTATTAGTATTAATTAGTATTATTAGACCATAACCTCAGTGAGAGCAGGGGCCTTCTTTCCTAGTTCATCATTATTTCCTCAATAATAGCAAAGTGCTTGGGACTTAGAAGGCATGTTAAATTAATAGAGGAAGGACAGAAGGAAGGGATGCTTCCACAACTCTGTCTTTATCCTGATGGTTTCATAGCCTTTCCTTTGGTCCTGCTTTGGGTTTTGTTTGTTTGTTTGTTTTTGCCAGCCCCTTTGCTTCTTCTACATCTTAAATGAAGTTTGCCATTTCTGATCTCATCACTTTCTTCTCTTATTATGGGATAATTAGAATGTTTGGTATTATAAAAAATGCTGCCAATAAGCAAATTTTCAATTATTTTCCTAGGATGGTTGCCTAAGAGCGAACATTTTGTTTCAAACTTCATTTATCAATATTTTGATCTAGATTAAGACATTATCAAATTGCTCTAATAAAGGTTTATGTCAAAGATTTTTTTTTTTTTAATTTTATATCACTTCGAGTTTATATAAGGATTGCAGATAAGGCATAAGGAACTCCCACATAATAGCTACCCAAATTCACCAATTTTTTAAAACATTTTGTCTCATTTGTTTAGTATTCTCTCCCTTCTACACACAGATACACACATACACACATACACATTATATAGATTATTTTTTGGCCATTTCCTACTAACGCGGAGGCTCCATGTTCTTTTACCCCTAAATCCTTTTGTGTGTATTTCCTAAGGACCAGGGTATTTACTTACATAATTCCAGCCAAACAAGCAAGATCAGGACATGGTTTTATGATATTTCTTTGTAATGTATGTTTCTTATTTCCTCCTCAACACTAAATTAAGGCTCTTAAGTTTCATGAGTGAGTCTCACAGCACCATATACCTTCAGGATCTGGACAGTAGATTACACATAGTGGGGACTAAGTATATAAAATATCTCCTGATAACTTTAAGACAAAGAGAAAGTTCTGATTTGAAAACAGCCTTATCAAAATTAAAACATAAGGGGTTCAGGATATTTTAACACAGCTATTCATGAGCTGAAGCATATGCTGAAACTGAATTTAGTACCAAATCTAGTACATCATGGTTGATTATATTCATGCTACAATTAAAGCAATTACTTAATTTTAAAATTAATGCACTCTAAATATATTTAATGACTGAAATTAAAATATGCAATTATAGTATAAATACATGAAATTACGTCGTAGTGTGTTTATACTAATTACCGTGTGTCAGCCGAAATAGCTGTAGCGAACACTTAAATGAATGCCCAGTGAGGCTGTTCACTGCCTGTCTAGCAAAGGTGCTCCTGAACCAAGTGTCCCATGGGAGAAGCATGCTCACTGTGTCCTTAATAGAAAACTGAAAATTACATAAATAAGCAGCTAACTTAGAAAACGCTGAACGTTTGAATATCCTGTTAACTCTTATCAGAAAGATCTCGACTCGAGATCTCCATTTTCCAGGAGCACAGGAATACTGCTACAACCCGCCATTCTAAATGGATGGGCATAGTCACTCTTGTGACTCTATTGACCAATATTTACAAATCGAATGAACTGGAAGCTGTCATTCATCATAAACAAACTCTAATTAATGTTGCCTCACATTATAAATTTTGCCATGCCAATATAACCTGAAGTATGATCATTTTGTTTGCTTGCTTTAGTAAATAAAACTTTGGCAAATACCATTCTCATAAGCAAAAATACAATCCCCACTATTGATACCTTTGCTTATACACACTTGCCTTATAGCATTTTGCCTTATGCTTCAGATTTTTAAAATTCTATCACCTTAAATTCCAGGACTCAGAAGGGTCTGGCTGCTCCCTTAGAGTTGTAAAATTCTTCCTCCTTTCTCAGAGTAACTTGGGCTTGGCAGTGCCCAACAGGACTTGGCATCCCTCCAAACACTACCCCTACCCCTTCATGGTTATGCTCCAATGTATTTCAGAGATAATTCAATCCATATGTTTCTGATTCATTTACTCTTATATCATCAAATATTGTTTGCTTAGAATTACTTGATGTTCAAGTAGTCTTACCAAACTAGTTCATACACCATTTCTCTTTAAAATGGAAAGGAGAGTTTTGTAAGTCTTACACAGTAACTAGGGAGAAAAGGTGGTTTTCATTTCAAATTCCTATAGCTCATAGTTTCCTATACCTCGATTTTTAAGCACATTTACTGTCTTAGTCCGTTTGAACTGCTATGATAAAATACCATAGATTGAGAGGCTTAACGACAGACTTTTATTTCTCAGTTCTGAAGGCTGGGAAGTGTAAGGTCAGAGAGATGGCTGATTCAGTTCTTGGCGAAGGCCCTCTTCCTGGCTTATAATCAGCTGCCTTCTCACTGTGAGCTCATGTGGCTTTTCCTGGGTGCATGAAGAGAGAGGTCTCTCTCTTTTCTTTTTCTTATAGTCTCTGATCTCATGATAAAGTTCCTACCCTCATGACCTAATAAATACCTAATTACTTCTCAAAGACTTTACTTTCAAATATGAGGGATTAGAGCATAAAAATATGAACTTGGGGAGACCAACAACATTCCGTCTATAATAGCTACAAAACACTAAAAACATTTAAAAGCAATATTCTTGGATATTGTCTTCACACACTGAGCAGCACTGCAAATATCATCATACCTATCTTGAAGGTAAGTGAAAAGACTTCAACTTTCATGTGACTATACTACAATCTTGAGGATATAACATAGGCAGTGAGAAAAATAGTTGACAAAGCAGAACTGAGATATGCCTAATCAGCATCCAGCCAGTTTTGACACTAAAGAAATGACTTGCTTCACACATCAGCCTTGGGGCATATTGAGAGTCAATCAAAATTATGCCTCTACAAAATGACAAATTACTACATCTTATATATTCTCTTTAGAGCAAAGGGAAGGGATGCTTAGTGTCTATTATACAAGACTTAGATTTCCGAAGAGCAAAGTTTCTGTTCTGTAATGTAACCCACTGTGAGTTCTGATGTCACCTGTCTCTTCCTATTGGCTTGTAGGAATCAAGACAGGGATGGGGAACTGGTGAAAATGCTAATACTTAATCAACTGTGATTGCTGTGAGAAGGATGAACAAATGGATAGATATTGTGATAAAGCAAACATAACAAAAAAGTCAGTTGCAGGATCTAGGTGGTAGATGATTATGAGGATGTTCACTGGCAGTTCGTTCAACCTTTCTAGTTGATTGAAAATATGCATAAATTAAAATATTAGTTACATACATTGAAGTAGGGTTTTAAAAATCTTACTTCAAAATTAGTAGTACCTCAAGATGTTAATGAAATTAGCAAGGTCCATTGAGTTACTTCAGCCATTGTGCAATCCTTATTTATTCACTCTTTGTTTAATTATTGATCATATTCCCAGTTACCCCAAAATCTCAGTGGCCTGCTATCTCCCACAATGCCCCTAGTCTTGAATCTGTTTCTCTACTCTCAATACTTATCTACGCTATATTCTATTCTTACCCAGCTCTCTGCTAGCTGTAACATCTGAGGTGGATCTGATGAGAAGCATCCAAAGTGTGTGTTGAGAGGAAAGAGTGACAAACTTTAAGTCAGAGAACTGGAACTCTCAGATTAGATGTCCCACTTATTTGTGCAAATATCCACATTTATTGAGTACTGAGTTGTTCATTAAAATCATTTAAATGTATTTAATCTTTGTACAGGTGAGAAAAGATGAGGTAGAGAAGTTAAACATCTTGCTCAGGGCAAGATACTGTCTGAACCCTGACCTGTCAGACTCCAAAGCCTTGGACTGTAGCCACTTGTTTATATCCCAAGTTTCATTGCTTCTTTGAGTCTTTGGTCCTATAATAAAACTATTTAGCATGCATTTGCTTTTATCATCAAATAAAAAAACATAGTTTAGAAAGCATGTTTTAAACTATAAAGAACTCTATAAATACAGCAACAAATATTGCCAAGGAGTAAAGAATCTCTGAGCTGGCTTTGAAATAAGGTATCACATCTTATGACAGGAAAGCCTCAGAATTATAACATCTAATTTAACCATTGGACATCTATTCCTTTGATAATTCCAAATAGTGGGAGTGCTTATACATTGAGTCACACTAAGGTTAAAGCTCAACTGTGAACACAATTATTAGATTATTTTTAAAACCATGTCTTGATGATGGAAAGAAAGCATAAAGAGACAGGACACTTATAGAAACAGAAAAGCCAGAGCTGCAAAAACAAAAAAACAAACAAACAAACAAACAAATTGCCACACTGATAATAACACTGACTAGGACTCACCTGACTTATGAATCTCAATATATTGTTTCCACTCATACAGCAATTGCACTATAACAACAGAACATAAAAAACTGTATTCTTTGGATGTGGTTCCATAGTGTAGCAGTTAGCATGTCTGCTTTACACGTAGAAGGTACTGGGTTCACACCCCAGTGGAGCCACGGACCATGGTCTATGGCCATGCCACCCTGAACAAGCCCAATATCTGATCTCAGAAGCTAAGCAGGGTTGAGCCTCGTTAGTACTTGCATAAAAGACCACCTAGGAAGATCAAGTGCTGTAGGCATAAATAATAATTAAAAGAAAAAAGAAAAGAAAAAAACACCTGTAGCTCCTTATCTCAGCAGTTCCCCAAACTGAAATCCCATCAAAATCAATATTCAGAAAGAAAAGAAAAAAAAAAGTGAGAGAGAGATTCTTAGGTCTACAGTCTATCTCTAGGAGACAATTATAGAGTGAGTTGGTAGGACTTCAGAAACTGTTTTTAGAAAACTTACTAAGGTTTAGAAACCTTACCATGACTTTAATCAAACAGAATATATTTGTAATAATACTTTTTTCGGACACCATATCATATGTGATGGGAGAAATATTTGGTGCCAAGAAGGCTCTTCAATATGTATGCTCTCCCTCAAAGAAAAACACACACACACACACACACACACACACACACACACACGAATGTAGTCGATATGAGAAATTAGCTTGGTTCCACTCAGTGGATTAGATCACACTGCTTAAAAAATATGTCAAAAACTTATAAAGACAATTAATTTGGCTATCTAGATGTTAATTGTGTCTACTACTGCAGAAAAAATATATATATAAGCTGTCCAAAATGACAGTTTTGAAAAAGAAATAATTAAGATTACTTATCACTCAAAAAATAAATTGATATCACTCCTTAAATTTTTTTTCCTATGGAAAAATATGATAGTGTTAGCTTACTTCATATATTAACAACAAAAAAAGGTAGCTAATGGGACTATTAATGCTTTTGAGTGTAACTCCATAATTCTTGCATCAGAAAACTGATGAATGCCTTTTTTTGGAAGACATTATTCTGCTTATTTATATTGTTTAAGTCACTTGTATACATAGAGGGAGCAAAAATGACTTTTCCATGCTTATGTTTCTGTATTTTGTTACAGATGAAAAATAGTTTAATTTTGTGTGCTCAGAATAAAAGAGGTTAGAAGGTTACAAATCATGTTTGTATAAGGTATTACAGCATCTCTCTAGTGATGGAAAATTAAACTTACTGATGCATTGGCCAAATCAAAACAATGTGCTTATTTTTTCTCTAGAAAATCTCCAGCCCAAACAGCAATTTGGCTTCTTATTCCTTCACTTAGAAAATACATTTTGATTTACCACAAGTGTCTAATTTAATCAGAGTTACAAACATGTACATGGTATCTGGTTCTTGTTTCATTGTGTTTTTAGAATATAAATGAGAAATGGTGAGAAATGTACTTTCTGAAGACCTCTATTGTATATATTCCCCAGAAGTGTTTATAAATTTCAAGCTCTTTGCAGCAGTTATCTAAAATGTAAGAAATTTTTATTTGATATGTTAATATGAAAAAAATCTTTGGCATATAAAAGTTATGTCTCCTTAAAGAATATATAAAGTTGCATGAGTCATGAGTGTTTAGATTTGAAAATATGAGGGTGTATAGAGTCACAAGTATTCTCCTATTCTTGTGCTTAAAAATGAAAAGCACAAAGTTTTAAGTAAAATTTCTTAGATCTTTTTGAAGCAGATCCTTATTAAGTGACTACCTAAGAGGTGAGAAATAAAAACTTCTTTGCAACACCGTTAGATCCTTCTCTCTGGTGGTAGGTTTGAGAACAATGCAGATGAAGCTTTTATGCCACTACACCCATCTGTAAGAGTTTACCCTAGGCTCTCCCTTCATGTGTACACTCTGCATTGCATAGAGCTGAACAGAACTTTGAAGCCAATGCCTATCTCAGAAAGGGTTTATTAGGAAGTACATTTGCATGAAAAATCATAGTATATATGATCACTTATCCTACCAACCAGAGATGTTCCCAATGGGTTATTATGCCATTAAAATTACTCTGAGCTACTATTTTCACCTATCAGATTGGCCAGGATTTAGAAGTTTCATAATCCTCAGTTTTTAGAGAGGTTATGAGGAAACTTGTACTCCCATACAAGGCTAATGTATACACAAAATAGATCAACACCACTGTAAGGAAATTTTACAATAACTATCAAAAACCATATTCATTTTCCCCTTGCAGTGTCCTTTAAAAAGCCTATCTTAGATATACACTTCCAAAAAATAATAAAGAATATATAGTTGAGGCTATTTATTACCATGAGATACTGAGATAATCCAAATGTCCAACAATAGTGAGCTGCATGAATATACTATGATACACCCCACAATGTATTCTGCAATGGTAATTGAACAAGGCAGATCTCTATCAGCTTCTTCAAAATGATCTCCAAGATATGTGAAAAAGGCAAAATACAAAATTATACTTATCATATGTAATAGAGAATATGATTATATATATATATATATATATATATATATATATATATATATATATACACACACGTATTTTTTTTCAAAAAATAAGCAATTGAATCTTGAAATAAGAATTAGTAAAAATTTTCAGGCAGATGGGGAAGGACAAAACTAGGTACATGTACATGTGGGGTATATGAAACCAAATTTTCTCTGAATATACTTTGTCATATTGTTTTGACTTTCAATGCAAATGTTTTATCTAATTAAAAACAATATTAAAATTTTGAAAAGCAAAGCTTAGAAACTTGAAATAACAAATGGGCTTAACCTAATACTCTGTTAATGAAATACCAAAGAAGTCTTATTTCTAATGACTGGGAACAGAATATTTTGAGTGTTTATCTCTAGTGGGATATAACCAAATGACAAACTGGTTTCAAGGAGCTTTCCCTGTTAGGGTGGTTAGATTAATTCTATATTGAGTTGTTGTTGCTATTTCAATTTTCATTTAAAATAAAATTTATCAGAACTGCTCAGTAAGTATAAAATGGAAAAAAACAATTCAGAGGAAGTAAGGGGTTTCGAGCCTTGAAGTTCACAAATCTAAGCACAAATCTCAGATTTTGGATGACATATTAACCCATTTATCCTCTCTGAGCATGTATTTTCTCATCTGCCAAATGAGGGTTTTAAGTCAAATGATCTCTTAAGTGTTCCAAAATCGATATTCTGTATTTAGATGACCCAAGTTCCCTGGTCCTTTGCATCCTTTCAGACTAGAGGAGATTAACTGTATCCAGCCCTTCCCCTCCTCCTTTATTTCTAAACATTCTTTCACTCCTTTCTCCCCAACCCCCACACACACATTCTGGCAGCATGGGTGAATGCCAGAGGCAGGACACTGGGAAGCAATTTATAATCGTATATACTGCTGCTGTCACCTTGGAGAGAGAGACAATTTATAATAAACAACGGACCTCTTAAAATTATCAAAGCAATGGTCCTCAGCTCACAGGGTCAGTTCTCCAGAGAGTCACTGGCGGTTTCAAGGGTCTGGCTAACATTTGCATCCTGTGTTCCCTCCTCATAAAGTTCCCTCTCATCTCTTCTCCTGGATTCTGTAAGGGCCACCCTAGGAAATGCCAGGGCAAATTATTCCAAGGAATAAATGATGAACTGCAGAGAGGAAGACTTCAGTTTGGCAACTAAGATGAAAAACAAGACTTTAGGCAAGTAGATGTTAGGTAGGTAAAAACAAAAATGTGGAAAGTAAATCAGGCAAATATACCTAGAGGAGTAGAGAAAATTATTTCCTTTTTTCATTTAGTCACCAATGGACAGGGTAGTAATGTGTGATAGAAGAATCAACACTGAAATTAATGCCTGAAGATCTGTATTCAAATTGCAACTCCATCATGTATTTGATTTCTGACTCTGTGCTGGTAATACAGGTTTAAATTTAGGGACATAACACAATATCAATAATAACTTTCCTCACTAACATACCTCCCTTTACCTGTCCACACTAATGCCTTAAGCCCACTAGCACTGGTATTATTTTTGGAATTAAGGCATTGATTGAGAAAAACAGGACAAATCAGAGCCAAACTGGCTCACTAATTTTGTCATTCATTTATTCTCTCTATTTATTAACTCATTCAGTTTTTTTGAGGACAGTTGGAAGTTGTATCTGTTAATCTGGAATAGAGACCATCATCGAACTAATGGCTGGTGCTAAACATCCACTGGGTCATTTACTCTTATGACCACCTTGATAGAAAAGTTTTATTATTGGGATTTTACAGATAAAGAAAGTATATTAAAAGAAGTTAAATAAATTATCCTTGAGCATACAACTGTTAAATGACAGAGCAAGGATTTGAAGCCAAATTTGATTATTCTATCTTGTACTTATTAATAATTAATATGTATTTTAAGAATATCATGCAAAGGTTGCATTTGAATACCATTGAAATAGACTTAAAGTTACAATAGAAACATTTTTGATTCTTACATGAACCAGGACATGCAACAAATGCTAACACTGACTAGTATTTTCTACCTGACAATATCTCTAGAATTTCTCTAGAATAATAACAGGAAGTGAATCATATTTCTGGCCCCCATTTCCAAAAAAAAAAAAATTAATAAAAACTGCATTACTTATTCCTTGTAATAAATAAGCATGCTTTTATTTTTCATATTACATATGGAAACTGGCTCTGTGTAGTTTTAAAAATTACTTTTTTACTTCAATCCTCTCCAAAGCAATCATAGTAGAAATTTAGGCATCTATCTGAGTACCAGCAGAGGGCATGGAGGTCTAAGAAGGATATTTTTTTAATGGAATATAAAAAAATATTATAAAAAGTAATAATTATTTTCTGATCCAGCACAGCAACTGCAAAGATCATACTGTTAATACATAAATTCTAGTATAAACATACCTTCTCCTTCCATCTTCAGTCAAATGCATCAAAATTTATAACTCAAAGTTTACAAAGACATATGTGAAGGAAAAAATTAGTACCACTACTGTCTAAAGAACATTTGATATGTTCCAACCCTAGACTTCTCTGATGGTTTCTACAGTGCCACGTGTTAAAAAGGAAGGCTTTAATCTGTAAAGATGAATTTTAACCTCAAAACCCCCACTGGCTTTAATGGGAGTGACACAGCTAACATGTCACAACAGACTTTAGAAAGGTACCCCTGAGTGTCCAATTATTTTAAGTGCTTTTCCTATCACTGTCGCTCACTGATCATAGTGGATTTATTTGGCAATAACATTCCTCTGACATGAACTTCCGGAGGAATTGCTCCATAATTCAACCCTAGTTAATGTTGCTTTAAAAATTAAGTGTTTCCGTAAGTTTTAAATAGATAACAGTACTTTCTAACAACTACATTCTTGAATACAAGTTTATTACTTAGAGTTTAAAAAAATCTGACAAGAAAGATTTTTTTCTTTTTCTAGTTAATAATAATAATTATTATTATTATTATTATTATTATTATAATAAAGGCTAAGAGAAAACGTCCTCTCATAGGTCCTAGAAAAAAATTCCCAACCTGGAACTGGAGATGTAATTATTTTCTAATATCTCTTCAACAAATGAAAAATACTCTGTTTGATGTTCATCTTTAAAAAGAAAGATTATTGAGTTTTAGTATTACTAGTAATCACTCCTTATTCTTCTCTAAAATATTTTTATAAGATTATTATGTGTTCCAAGTCCTCAATTTTATAGTGTCAATTCTAATTTCATGATTACTATATATGGCTCTAATTCAGTTCCCTAAGTATGATCTTCAGTGGGCACAGACCTATACCTCTGGGTTATCTATGCTTCAAATCAAATACCTTACTGCTAAACTGCTATATTTTTTTTGTGTAATAATGAAATACAGGTAAGTGGAATTGTACTCAAAATAAGAGAGATGCTATTTAAAATAACAGGAAAGACTGTTTTCCTTTTGTCCTTCTCAAGGTGACCAGGATTTATGAGCAGTAAAGACGATGGACCGTACAATCAAGTGAGAGTGAGACACAGACCTGGTATTCATATAAGATAATATAAAGCTAACATGTGTTTGTCTGGTTGAAATGCAGTCAATAATTTAGCATAATTTATAGATATCTGTGCTTACTCAAGACTACAGCTGAACTATTCTCCGCAACTTCAACCAGGCAGGAAGATGTTATTTTTATATCATCTAAATGAATTTAAGGACTATTTCACTCTTCCTTCCAATTAGTTTCTTGTGTTACTAAAATCAAAAGCAGGTATCAGGGGTCTACTTGTTCTACAAAGCAGCAAGAGACTTTGAATTTTTGTTTCTGGGGACAAGAAGGAGTTAATGTGGACGTAATACATATAACTACTTCTGTAAAAATTAATTGATGTTATATCCCTATGCAGTTGTAACTTTAAAATATTTTGGATAATTCCCATCTCTTCATGATTTTTGGAAAAATGTTTCTTGCCTCAATTATTATTAACAGAGAGAGTCCAAAAAGCCCAAATAGACCCTTTATTTCTGTTTTCAAAGAAGAAAAGTAAAACAAAAATGACTATCAGATGAGCAGTCTGATGACTTTTTAAAGCTTAATAGCTTCAGCATGATACAAAATTCAGTATTTTAAAATGAAGTGTCCACCTACATACTTGGCAAGATGCCGAAGTCTAGACTACTACAATGGCAAATTTTAAAAAGGGCTGGAAAACACAATTTTAATCTTGTAAAGATCAAAACTACCTAGGAGAAATATTCATTTTTATTTGAACTGTGATTTATTTCATTTTTATTAAATTCAAAAGTAAATTCATAGTACTAAAATTTATTTAGGAAGACAGTTTGAGCTAAGTGACTTGAATTTTCCTCAAAACTTCTAAGGATGAACTGAGTGAAGTTTTAGTAACTGAACATTTATATTCCAGAAACTGCACGTAAATGGTATAAAGGTAGGTAATACTATTACTTTCTTTTTTATAAATGAGGGAATTGAGGCATTAAGTGGTTAAGAAACTTTCCCAAGTTGTGCAAATCCTGAGTGACAGAGCTAAGATTCAAATACCAAGAGTCAGATTCCAGAGTCTGTTTGTAACCAGTGCTATATGAGCTTTCTATGGTACTGTGTTCATGACACTACTGTCCTCAGTGGCCATTTGTCTGTACTCCTTTCATCTGCATTACTCCCTATTTATTGATAGAATATGTATAACTGCAGGTAACTGTATAACTGTATTTCTGCCTGTTTTTGTTCTGATCTTTAGTTTATTATTTGCTCCTATGTCTGTGGAACAAAAACAAAATGAAGACAAGTTTCTCAAATAATATTTGGCCCTAATATTGTACCTGAAATAGCCACCTTTATCTGTATGTTAATTACAATATTGCTAAATAAAGAAACTGCTACAAAGCATAATAAATGGAAAATTCAGATAAAGTAGAAGAAAATAGAGCTAGGAGATCTCAGAAAGTATGAGGTGATATATGAGGTGATATATATACACATACATATATAGATATATTAACATTTCATAAAAACAAAAGAGGGAACTCTAGTGCTGTGAAGTTGAGAGAGCTGTCATAGCACACCTGTCCTAAAATTAAGAAAAACTAATTTCTCGTAGAACGAGTAAAAGGATCATGGTCTCATATAACAGAGATTTGACCGAGCCACTTAAAAAGGAAAGAAAATCAAATTTCTGTCAGATTTATTAGAACAATGCTTTTAAAAAAGAAAAGGAATAACATTTTAGACACTCAAGGAAAGAAAATGTGAGCCAAGGATTTTATATGTAGCTAAACTGACTTCCAAGTATAAAAGCCAAGGACAAACTGTTATCAGCATACAAAACATCAAGAAATATTGTTCCCAGAGGAATCTACTAAAGAACAAACTTCAGAAAACCATAATGAATGGAGAGACATCAATATAGGGATTGGCTACATAAATATCAGTGCTTACCTCGCAAAAAGAGAGAAAATAGAACAGTATGGTCCTCCTGACAAAAGAATATAATACCACTTATTAAAGGATCTTATCCCAAAACAACTTGAATCTTATCTAGCCTCTAGATCCTACCAATAATTCATAGGAATTACAGAGGACAAAAGAATATGTTGTGCTCTACCACAAGGTTCAACTAGCAAAACACAGATAGGTGTATTTGTGGGCAGGAGAGGCACAAGTCCTTCAACAAATTACAAGGAAAAAGGAGATAAATGTACCATTTATGGTTAAAAGAGATTTAACAACAACAACAAAAAAAAAGGCAGCCATTGCTATGGAAGGACTTCCTTGCATCCTTATGAAAAAAACTAAGCTGCAAAAATGTTATGACTTTTATAAAACAGTAAGAAATTTAAACATCAAATGGATAGCCCATGATATTAGGCAATTTTTAAAACTATTTTTACATGTCACATTGGTCAGAAAATATAAAGGGCAAAAAAGGCTTATTCTTTAGCTATGATATTAATTTATCAGCAGATCGAATGAATGCACTGATACAATGTCTGAATTTTGCTTCACACAAATTTTGTGGGTGTGAATGTGGGTATGAAAGTGATAGGATCAGTTTTGGGCTGATGTCTGTTGGGGTAAACAATGGGTTCTGGGCAATTATTTTGTCTGTTAAAAATTCACCCTAATAAAAATTAAAGTGGTAATGAAATATAGACATTTTCAAACAAACAAAAGTTAGTAGAATTCATTTCCTTCAGATCTGTGCTAAAAGTAACACTAAAGAGGGTTTTCAAGAAGGGAAAATTTCCCAAATGAGCACCAAATAATGGAAGAAGGAAAGAAGGACCCTGGAAAAGGTGAACAAGTGGGTACATCTAAATGAATACTGTTTAAGATAATAATTATCTTGCAGGGTTGAAATACACCTAGAGTTAAAATACCTGAAAAAATTTGAACAAAAGGTAAGAAGAGAATAATGGAAATATTCTGCGATCCTTGCATTATCTGGGAAGTAATAAAACACTAATTTATATTAAATAGTAATGAATCAAGGATGCAAGATGTCATCTGTATAGTAATCTCTTTTCTTTGGAGATTAGAGACTATAGTGGTTTAGTTATCTGTTTTTATAAACAGTGGAACTATTGAAATGCTTTTGTTTGAGGCAGCTGCGCTTGCAATAAACATCCTCATTTGCCTCGCTAAAATGTCCCATTGGCAATGGGTGATGAATATATGTAGGGAACTGAAAATGGATGAAGAATTAAAAAGAATTAGGTAACAAGATTGAACTCAACCCTGTCCACAAGAGAAGAGATACAAATGTCAAGGAAAGCCCACCAACAAGATCGCTAACACGAGATGAAGCCTGTCCCATTTCACCCAAGAGCAGATTCTTTTCCCTCACCCCTACTAGGTTCGACTTAGTGTGGAAACATTTGTTTTACAATAAAGAGCACACAAAAATTGACAGTATTTTGGCATATTTCTATTTTTTTATGTCATGTGAATAATAATGCATCTAATCTTAACATAAAAATGTAATTTCATACATTCCATTCAGGTGAATGAGATCAGATCTAGAAAAATCTTTCTAGACACTTTAGCTTCTTTCATGACATGGATGAATAGCAAAAATACACTTAGTGATGCTAAAAATTGGCATAACAATTTTGCTTATGTGGGAGCTTTAGAAGCCCTGCATGTAACCACTACTTATAATTGCATAGATTTTAAGTCTGACAGAAATTACCTTATTTGAGCCTCATGACAATCTAATAAGGTAAAAGGAAACAGTTTTATTATTTCTAATGTTAGATAAGGAAAGGGAGGCTTTGGGAGAAAATGTAACTTACTTAAAGGCAACTAGTTAGGTATTACTGATTAAGAAAAGGAAGTGAATAAGCAAATAATTTAAATAAGTTAAATAGAACTTATTTTGTCGCATTCTGCATCATTCATTTAAACGATTCATACTCAGAATGATACATTATTTAATGTTCTTTGAATTTACCAATTTCTTGTGTTGTCGTTTAAGATAAAATTAGCAAATAACATCTATCTCTCTCATTATAAATTCATTATAAATCACTCATGATTAAGTATGATATTTCTTCAAGTGAGAAATTTGTTAACTAGAGGTTTGCATACATATTTAATTTAATATAATATTGACTATATTGGGTCAGTGTTTTATTGGTCAGCATCCTCAGACAATACTTTCTAAGGCTTTTTCTATTTCATAATGTTTTCATTTGAAAATTTTTGATGTAATGTTATGATTGACTATGAAGACTATGAAGTCTTAGAGAAATAGTACTCTTCATCTTATATGAGCTTTATTCTATTACATTTTGTGTAATTTCTTTCAATCTAATATAGAGTAATTTTCTGCTTTATACAACTGCCATTGAGTCTAGGTACTCAGTTTTCAATTTAAATTTTTATATCTTTTTTTTTCTAGAAATTCTATGTATGTCTTTTACAAATCTTCACTGTCACTTAAAATTCTTTTTTTAGTATGTCTATTTATTTGCAAGATTTTCTTTTACTTCTTTAAAAATATTAAGCATAATTGCTAAAATCTGTGTCTGATACTACTGGTGTCTGTAATCTCTACAAGTGAGATTCATTTGTTCATTGTTTTTACTTATTGTCAAATATAATTGCCTGTTACCATATGTGCCTGATTTTCTTTGATGTATGTTGGTCATTGCTGTTGAAAAAAAAAAATAATTGAGGCATGGATAAGCATCATTATTTTTCCAGTAACATTTGCTTTAGTTTTTGTCAGGTTCCTGAAGCAACACTTTAAATTAGATTTATGGCTTGAAATGTCTTGGATAAACCTATACATTTGGGTTATAATTATCTGTTTAGGCTGGTGTTTGATTTACAAACAATTAGGGACCAATTTTGTTTTTATCTTTATTTCTTCTACTTCCCCAGTATTGAGGCAATTTCCCCCACATTCTGGTGGGAATGTTGGTGAAAGGGTGAGTTTATGTCTGTTTGACCCTTACCTTTTGAGATCTCAGCCTAATCGACAAGGTCCCCATCTTTAGCAGACCCTGGGCTCTTCTATCTCCTTGTCCCTGAAGACAACCCAAATCACTGCTCATTTTCACAGCTGTTTCTGCAGGACTGCCAGATGCCCACACATTGAAAGCCAGTTGGAGTGTTACCTTAATTTTTTATGTCCTTACTATCTTCAAGACTTAGTCTGTTGATTCTTAACTATTTTGACAACTCTCTGAAGTTTTTAAAACAATTTTTATATTTCATTCAGCAGTTTTAGTTGTCCTCAGGGAGGAAGTTAGTCCAGAATTCCCAAAGCAAGGCTCTCAGCAGTATTTGACACAGCAGATCATGACTTTCTCCTTGAAACACTTCATTTAATTTCAGAACTCCATGCCACACCCTTCTGTGATTTTTCTTCTACCCTCTCAGTCTAATTTTCTGGTTCTTCCTAGTAGCCCCAAACACAAATGATAGAACATCAGAAGATCAGCTTTTGGAGTGTCTTCTCTCTCTAGACTCATTTCTTTGAATCTCAATCATGCTCAGAGCTTTAAATACCATTGATATGCTAAAGATGTGCTCATTTATATTTCCAGACTGGACTTTTTCTCAGAATGTGTCTTATATCCAACTTCCTTCCTGGCATTTTCACTTTGAGATCTAATAAGAATCTCAACCCCAATTTGTCGAAAATGGAATTCGTGAACTCCTGGCCCACTGAACCTACTAACCCTGCTTCTCTTGACTACATATTCAGAAGTAAACATTTATTTATATTTTTCATTGTAATGAAAATATCATTTCCTAAATCATTTTTAAAATAAATGTGTAATATTTTATTTAAATCTCTTAAGCCAAACAATTCAAAACTAGAAGACATAAGAGAAGGTGTTATTTTAAACTTCAAAGAAAGATAAATGATAAAGTAGTATCATTAATATTACTCACCCAGAACATTAATTCAGAAAACATTTATTAACATAGAGAATACACCAATTAGTACCCAAAGTTAGATTTTCAAAGATGAAGAGGTAAGATCCCTGCTCTGATCTTCTCACATCCCTGATGATGTGATATGATGGAATATAACTTTCATCCTTAGAGAAAGACTCTTAAGGAAGATCCTATGGTATCCGTGAGACAAAGCACCGTAATCAGTTAGCACTATCTCTTGTAGTCTGTAATTCTGTAATTCCTGGAATGGTCACCACATCCATGTTATATATATGAATAATAATAATTAAAATAGCTATCATGGATATGGGATTTACTATGTGCAAGAAATTGAACATATAATTATTTCATTTAATTCCACAATACTTCAATAGGTATATAATAATAATAATAATAATGCCCATTTTACAGATAAATTGAGTTTCAGAGAAATTTAGTATTATTACAAGGTCACAGTAATTAATAAATGACAGAGTCAGAATTTGAAATCAGGTCCATCTGCCTTTACAATCTCTCCTTTTATTCTCTGTATGAAACAGCCTTTCTTAAAATAAAGGGCATCAAAAAACTAGGAAAGGAAGTAAATGAATATCTTTAAAAAGTATTAGAAAAAGTAAAAATACTTTTACATTTTGATAAAAGAATTGTCATAACATAGATATTTAATATCAATGAGAGAAAGGTAAAAAACAGTCTGGTGGTATATTTTGCAAGAATAAATAAATTAACCCTTCTATCTAACATCTCTCCCTAACAGCCTTTGGAGGTATTGGTTGAAATATAGACACTTCTCCAGAGAAAGTTTGATATTTTGGCAGCTTGCTCACCCCCCTCTCTCTGTATCTCTAAACTCAAACACAAATAAGGGAAAGACGGAAGCTACATCTATGTTAGGATGTAGTGGCTGTCCTGGGAGAGGGGAGCCATCACTGACCTCCAAGATGCCTGAGCCCGAACACCTTATTTAGTGTTAACACTCCTCTTTCTGCAGTTATTCCACTCTCTTTTTCCTCCTACCACCTGTCCATAATCCTCCCTTGGGCGCACTTACAAAGGATGAAAAAAGGAGCTTCCATGACTTTAAATTTTTTTTTCCAATATGAGGAACCCCTTTCTGTCTGCTTATGCCCCTGAGACTACTACAAGGTTTTACCTTGGTCCAACTCTCGTGAATTTCCACTGACAACTTTCTCTTTATTAAAGTTTGCCTACTTAATTTGTTTTGAATTAACTTTTTATTATCTGAGCAAGTTATCATACTTTTACTTTGGACATCATTTTTCTCTCCAGAACTGGACAAGTTTTAGGGAAACACAGAATCCAAATGGCTTCTTTCTTCTCTTCAGTTGTATGTTGGAATTCAGCCAAAGAAGTGTCAGCTTCAAATCCCAGAGCCCTTTAAAATTCCCAAATTAGGATGTACTTTGTTGTCATTCCCATGGATGTTTATTTTGGCTTCTAAGAAGCATGCAAAAAGTGTGGCAACCTTGTAGAACATAAAAGAATATTTCGTTGCATATGAATGAATATTTGAATGAGGGCTATCTATCCCAAACTGGAATAGAATTCTCATATAGAAAAAACTCTACTTTTCTTGCTTTATATTTCAAAATATTATTCTTATTAGTTCATAAGAGAATTAAGAAATATACTGCTAAAGGATTTAGAAGCAATGGCATAATTTTGCTATTTTTCTGAAATAGTATTTCTTAACCTGTGATAACTCAAAATATTCTCAAGATGTTTATGAGGATATTTAGTACTATGTAAGAACTAAGAGAATGAAAATTTCAGGTATAGATGTAAAGATAAATAGTTTATTTCCATCTTATGGTAAAAATAAATTAATCAAAAATGTTCGACCATGTTTTAAAGATGTTTAAGCAAGAATTATCATATTCAAAGTCACCACTTGAGTTAATTCAACATGATATTTTTTAATTGGTTTTACACATATAAGGATTTTTTGAAACTACTGCTAAATAGATGGAAAAGTATTACTTTGAAAATCTTTTAAAAAATCAGACAATTGATAGTTATGTGTTTACTATTTACAACTTCCTCTCTAAAAATACAGGTATTTCATTCCTTGTCTTTTAAAATGTAACCTTATCCATCTGTTGAGCACACATCTGGACATTTAGCCCAACTCATCATTTCCTTCTGTATGTCCAAAAACTGTCAGTTATTTCAGCTGAGATTCAGCCCTTGAGAGAACTGAAAAAGTTACATCCTTCTTTTGTCCAGGTTTTGTAAACTCTTCTTTACCTTTTCCCCCAGGATATCAGTAAGTATAAAAATAAGCATTCTGAATTGCTTCTGGCTCTAGAGAAAGGGGCACAGGAGGAAGAGGGGCATGTGCTCTGTTAACATTTACTTCTATAGAATAAAGAACAAAGCCTCCATATGAAAGAACAGACACTGACTGTCCACAGTTATAAAACAAGTGACTTTTTTTTTTCCTTTGGCAAAGAAAATACAACCTGAATATAAGGAGGAATCTTGAGCACCAATGAGGAAGATCTGTACTTTCAAAAGATAAGAATCTCGTATTCCATAATGTTAAATTTTTCAACCCCTCAAGGAAAAAATATGATTTTCAACATGTGTATAGCATAGCCTTATAATAATTAAAAGTCAAACTTGACAGAATAATAAGAATTTATAATGTCACAATTATAGCACAAGAGTTTAACACATCTTGCTAATTACTAAAATAAAAAGACAACAAAATGGGAGATGAGAATTATTGTGATGAATAAATTTAACTTAATGGTGTGTGTGCGTATTGTTATGTGTGTGTTATATCTATAGTTATAGGTGTATGTACGATTGTTTCATATTTAAATATATTTATAAATGTTTTATATGCTCATATATATTGTTATGTCTATGTGCATATGTGTATCTGTGTATTTGAGTATACTTATGCTTTTATTAAAACACACAACATTATGATATGCGAAATAATCCAGACACAAAAGGACAAATATTGTATGATTTCACTTATATGAGGTACCTAGAATTATCAAATTCATAGAGACAGAATGTAGAATAGTGGTTGCTAGGGACTGGGAGGCAGTGGAGAGTGAGGAGTTGTTTAATAGGTAGAGTTTTAGTCTGGGATGATAAAAATATTCTGGAGATAAGTAGTGGTAATGGTTGTAGAACACTGTGAATGTAGTTAATGCCACTGAACTGTACACTTAAAATGGTTAAAATGGTGAATTGTATGTTATGTTTATCTCCTGCAATAAAACAATAAAAATAAATAAATAAATAAATAAATAAATAAATAAATAAATAAATAAAAACACAAGAAAATAAAATGATATGGTTGCAATAAGATAGAAGGAAGAGGGATGGGAACAATATTCTGAGGATACATTTTTCTGTTTTTGAAATATTTTATGTACCTAGTCGTAAAAATAAAAGTAAATGTAGACAATTGAACATACGTGAAACAAGATAATTTAAATATGTATCAAATTGTTACCATCACCAGAGAAAAGAATTATTTCAAGTAATTTTTGAAAGAGTTCTCTGATTATACACATAGTGGAATATACTCTAACAGAAAAATAAACCTGAAAAAACATCTTAACCTGCTATCAGTAATATTTTTGTTTGATATTTTGACAATAAAAAATTTATTGTGTACTTTATGACACAGCAAAAATTAAATGCATTAATATTATTACAAGTCAATATTTTCAATGTAAAAGAATAGAAATACAAATATGAAAAGAGACAAATGCCAAAATATTAAACATGAATTTGCTATCAATATGAAATTATGTATACATATACATATATTCTAGGTCTGTCCATTATAAGAGAGAGAAAACTGTCAGCTAATGTTTGTAGAAGGAATACTAGATTTAAAAAATTCTCATTTTGAAATTCCCATAATAACAATTTACTCAGACAATTTTCAAAAATGAGGCTAAAATCATTATATGAAAACTTTGGTGGGAATAGGACATATCCATGTATCAAAGTGTAGATAACTGCTACTTACTTACTAAGATTGCTAATTTTAAATAACTGATCGAATTCTTAATGGTCTATAGAAAAAATTGTATTTTTCTTAGGTTATTGAATCAGTCTGGAAATACAAAATATTTTTTAAGAAATTTGTCATGCTTTTTCACATACACAGATATACACACATATATCACATGTATAAAATTTATATATATATATACACATATATATGTGTGTATATATATATATATATATATATATATATATATATATATATTCTTACTATATACAGAGGGGAAAATGTACCATTATGGGTTTTGGCAAAAGCAATCCTGATCTTTCATTATCTTACCTAATTGCGTGGCAACTTGCTTTATGGGCATCCTGATCTGAAGTTCCTCACGTTATTTGTGAACTTTTCTTGCCACAAATATTTACTGAGTCTAATCAGTTTAACACTCAGTTTGCAGACAATTCAGAGGACAGAAGGTAAAGGTAAGGACCACTGGGAGGGAATAGTCAGATATATCTAGAATGTGTACGATTTTATAAGACAACTGTCCTGGCCTGAACACTTCAGATATTTCTAAATGGCATTTAAAAAACATGACAGTTTCAACTTAAAAGGCACACATGCACACACACACACACTCACAAAACTATTTGGTAAATACTGATTTCATATAATAAAAAATTTTATAAAAGACATTTGTGACATAATTTGAGGAATTAAAATGGGCAGGCTGAATATTAGATGATGTCATGGATGTATTGTTCAATTTCTTAGCGATAATAATATTTTTTAATGTTCTTATAATGGATGATGCATGATGATCTGGGGGAAGAGTTATATTTCAACATACATGGAAATCATTCAATAAGATGCATATACACAAATCTGTCTATAATATTTAAATATATATTACCAATTCATCTTCAAAAGAGCTAGGGTGTTGCTTGTTCCATCTGTCAATATTTTTAATGAGTAATTGGTGTTAATAAATTTGGGTTACACGATAAAGTAATTGGGTAGCTTAAACAACGTCAAAATGACAACTAAGCCTTAATATATATTCACAAATATTTTGTTTTAACATACCTAATTCCAGTGAAGAAGATTTAAAATCTGGAGTACTATAGGATTTGAAAATGGCAAGAAGACTTCTTGTCTCCTATAAAACATCTTCCTTACATTTCAATGCTTATCTTTCACCCAGAGACTTTAGGCAAAACCTCTGAGAGTTATTTCTGTTGAAATTTTCACCTGTGTACACAATGAAGTATGCATTAAGAGTCACTAAAAAAGATGATGGGTACTTAATATCTAAGTATTATATATTGTCATTCCAAGAACTTTCTGTTGAGTTGTGGTTATGTTATTTCTTTACATTGAAATCTTTATTCTAGTCTCATAAAGTATCAATCAGTCTCTTTTCTTGGCATCAATATTTGTATCTATACTTTTTAATATTCCAGTTTTCCGCTTATATTTATTTAGTCAAAACAAGTAACTTACTGTGCTTATTTAACTATTATGTTTTTATTCTCATATGATTGCTTTCACTATTCCTTTATAGTAAGATTTTAAAATGTATTTTAAAGATCTTTGCTATAGATGTGATTTATAAATCACTGCCTCCATTAAAATGTTCTCTAGTCAAACTCATTTACATTCTTTGTATTCTGCTTCCTACTTTTTTGGTTTTACACTATATGTGCAGTTCATTATGTCCTTTAACTTAGAGTCAGTTTTTCTTCCTAAGAAATATTATCGCTGTGGTGGAACCCACCAAATCCTACATAATGACATATTTTTTCCCACATTCCTAAATTTCTAAAGAAAAAGAGATCACTGCTAATGAAATCTAATACTGATGAAATAAGATTCTGTATTGCTTTAACTACCACCTGCACATGTTGTGTATTTTTCTGAAGATCCTCTGGACTGTTTGTTTAACTGATGCTACAAGCACTTCACATTAGAGGAAATCTCTTCTTCAATTTTCAAACAGTTCCAAAGCACAGAGTTGGCACTGAACATTTGTTTTAAAAAAAAAATGATGCGGCACAAGCTATATGTTGTAAAAATATGCCATTTTGTGTGTGTGTGTGTGTGTGTGTGTGTGTGTGTGTGTGTGTTTTCAAGATTTGTGAATTTGGAAAGGAAAAAACTATACATACTTTAGAAATGCCTATGACACAAAATTAAATTTTGGAAAGCATTCTATGATATATAGGACTTCAAACTAAAAAAAAAGGTCAAAGTTAAATGACATATTAGGATAAGAGAAGAAAGAACAAATGTGTTTCAATAATTTACTTTTAAGTCATTTTCTAGGTCCTGGAAAAGAAATTTTAATCTCTAACCTGGAAAACGTTTAGACAAATTTATATTTAATTAAAGTGAGAAATTTTAAAATTCAGATAAAAATGTAAAAATTCTGATAGATTTTGCTTCTAGTTGAAAATTTTCACTATTTTAAAAAAGAGTAACTAAAACATTAAAGTTTTTTTTAAAGGAGTATGGCTAAATTGACGTACTAAAAAATTAAATTATTTGATATGCACTTGAGGAAAAGAAATAATTTTAAAAGAAAGGTACATTGTAATTTCATTTATTAGTGTTTATCCAGGAAACTATTTAGCCAGGAAAAGATCGATTATATCAATCTTTAGAAGTAGAGCCTAAAACAGTCTTTTAGTGTTCCCTATTGCCTATATATCTGTGTTGAAACCTGGAATATTCATTTCTCAGTATTACATAGAAAAATGGAATATTGTATATATGTACACATCTTATTAAATAGAAAGATGATTTCACTAAAATTTGATAGAAATTCACATGATGTTTTATATAATCAGTATTCTTTAGCTTTAGTTTGTATTATATAATACATTTGTACATACATCCAAATATACAAACACATAAAACATCTTTATGAAGTACTAGTATTATCTCTAGGTAACAATGAGAAAAAAATAAGTTAGTATGAGGTTAAGTAAATTTAACCATATGTTTTTACAAAGATAATTACTTTTAACTAATGTATATTAACTATCATTTAAGAAAAGCATGATTATTATATAATATATAATATAAACAAAGACTAGATGACATAATAGTTTATATATACGTATATACATATATATATATTTTTTTACTTACTGTGTGTCAGGCTCTGCCTTAAGTGTTTTCATAATTGTAATTCATTTAAACCTCACAAAGATCCTATACTGTTGTTATTTGCATCTTACAACTAAGGGCACAGAAAAATGAGGCATAATTGTCTCAGTATTACACAGAAAGTGATAGAACTAGGGTCTAAACCCAGGGAGTTTGGTTCCAGGGTCTGTTCTTTATACTATATTTACAAAGTCTGTCTCTGGAAGATGGGTTTAGGTACACATTTCATTTTCTATCTTTTGCTCTTCTGTGTTTTTTTTCCACAATAATATTTTTGGACAAATGCTTTGTTACAAAGAAAAAAAGTTATTGTTATTTTTTACATGAACATTAGGTCAGCTCTTATGGCACTCTCTTTGTACCACTGAATAAAAGAAATAGAATTGTTTAGATAAAGAAGTTGTGGTACATATATACAATGGAATATTAGTCAGCTATAAAATAGAATGAAATCTTGCCATGTGCATCAACATTGATGCCCCTAGAGGGTGTTATGCTAAGTGAAATAAGTCAGACAGTAAAAAAAAAAAAAAAACAAATATAATATGATTTCACTTAGTTCTGGAATCTAAGGAACAAAATAAATGAACAAATAAAATGAAAACAGACTCATAGATACAGAGAACAAACTAGAACCTGAAAAACTAGTGAAAATGGTGAAGGGATTAAGAAGTACAAATTGGTAGTTATATGGGGATTAAAGTACAACATAGGGAATATAGTCAATAATATTGTAATAACTATATACAGTGCCAGGTGTGTACTAGACTAATCAGTGGGATCTAAAGGATCTTTGTAAATTACATAAATGTCTAACCACTATGCTGTACACCTGAAACTAATATAAAATAATACTGAATGTCAACTGTAATTGAAAATACAAAAATTTAAAAACTGTAAAAAAAATTAAAATTGCAAAAAATACATTAAAAAATTAAATTCAAATGAGGAACTTGTTTACTTTTAAATGAATACTGGGAAAACAACTTAGAAAATTAATCAAACTTCAAAAATTATACATTTCAGACTAATTAATTTTATACTTAATTTGTGAAAACATAAAACAATATATTGTAATATTTTACAAAGATGTAGAAAGAAATAGTAAGAAAATGTGTAGCACTTTAAATATAATCTTTCTTTAAAAATTGTATATTTAGTATGGCTGTATGATATATCACAATTCACTATTTTTTCAAGCTTGATAACATTAAAGCAAAAGGATTATTGATTCCATTTCAGGACTGAGGAAACTGAGCTTTAGAAAGATGAAATGAATTGGAAACAAAGTGTCATTGACTCAAAATGTATCCTTTTCTCCCCACTGAACACTGCCTCTTCCTCAAGTCATTGAAGCTGCTCTACCTATGTTCATGAAAGTATGTTCATGAAAAGAGCATTGTTTTCTCAGTTGCCTAGATTATTGTTATGGGCTAAATTGTGTTCCCCCCAAAATTCATATTTTGAAATCCTAACCCCCAGTTCCTCAGAGCATGATGATTTTTGGTGGATCCTAATCCAACATGACTGATGTCCTTATAAAAGAGATTAGGACACAGACATAGAAACGAACCCTGATAGCATCTTGATCTCAGCCTGCAGAATTGTGAGAAATTTTTCTGTTGATTTTTTTTCTTACTGCTTGAAGCAAAAATTCTCCCCAAATATTCAACCCCCCAAAATCTCTCTGTGTCCAAATAATGTCTTATTAGCAAAGAAAACATAACTGGTATCTTCTGAAATTGGGACAAAGCCAGTGGACCAACATGTTAAGGATAGCCAACTCCATAGAGTCGCTATGAGTCCTCCTCCACAGTTAATCTTATTCTCCTTCTGGCCCTACAGTACTTTCTTTGCATAGAACTATAATGTGATAAAGAGAACCTCATGTTTCTTTTACAAACCACATCTTTAGTCATACAAAAATTGAATTGAAAACAAGCACTAAAGTTTGCTAGCTTTGCGTAATATAGCTTATCCATTTGAGACCCCTTTTCCTCTGCATAAACAAGGGAGAATAAAACTCCCCAGCCCCACTTTCCACTCCCCTGCCTGTCCACCCAGTCCTCATTATCCTTCTAAATAAATGACACTGTTCGCTTACTTTCCCAGAACAAGTTTTGGGAGCATCTGTGAATTTCCTCTTTCCTATACAACTCACATTAAAAATGTCTGCAAACCCTACTGGCATTAGCTTCAGTTCAATATATATCTAGAATCTGACCAATTCCCACTACCTCTATACCACCATAATGTAAGGTATATATTTAAAATTGGAGTATGTGCTACAGTCCTTAAAATTGGAGTATATTACACCAAAGGTTATTCAATGCAATGATAGTTTTACAGAATCAATTTCCAGATTGCCAACTTTCTTATTTTACTAATATCACTTACTTAAACATAAACATGTGTACATATTTATTTTTTAATATTATAAAAAAAAAACATAGCCATATACCCTAGTATAGAACATTACTCTGGGATGTGGACAACTCTGAAGCACCAAGCAAAACATCATAACAATTGGTTTGGGAAGACTTTTGCAAGAACTTATGAAGATACTTCAAAATCATAAAGCTTTAAGCGTTTTAAGTTACAAGCATATTTCTAATAATAAATGACTTAGATTCATTTCATTATATTGGAAATCAATGTTTTAAAGACTCTTTAAGAGCAATTTTAGGTTCACAGTGAAATTGAGAGAAAAGTTTAGAGATTTCCCGTATGCCCTCTGCCTCCCTCCTCATTATCAACATTCTCCATCAGTGTTAAATTTGTTACAACTGACACACATTAACACATCATAATCCCCTGAAGGCCATAGTTTATACACAATTTATTCATTCACTTACTGAAGGACATCTTTGTTGCTTCCAAATATTGGCCATTAAAAAATAAAAATGCTGCTATGAACATCAATGTGTAAGTTTTGGTGTAGATATGTTTTCAATTCTTTTGGGTAAATACCAAAAAGTGTGATTGCTGGATAATATGGTCAGACTATGTTTAGTTTTTTTAAGAAACCCACCAAACTGTCTTCCTAAGTGGCTCTATCATTTTGCATTTCCACCAGCAGTAATGAGAGTTCTCGTTGTTTCACATCTTAAACAGCACGTGATACTGACAGTGTTCTGGATTTTGGCCATTCTAATAGGTGTGTGGTGGTATCTCATTATTATTTTAATTTGCTTCTCCCTGATGACATATGATGTAGAGCATATCTTCATATACTTATTTGCTATCTGTACATTTTCTTCCATGAGGTCTCTTAAGGTTGTTGGTCTGTTTTTTAATTGGGTTGTTTTCTTTTATTGTTGTTGAATTTTTAAAGTTCTTTGTATATTTTGGCTAACAGTCCTTTATCAGATTTTTCATTTGCAGATATTTCTCTATATATGTGGCTTATCTTCTTATCCTCTTGACATTGTCTTTCACAGAGCAGAAATTTTTCATTTTAATAAGGTCCAGCATATTAATTCTTTTATGGACTGTGCCTTTGGTGTTTTATCTAAAAATCATTGCAACATTCTAAATCATCTAGATTTACTCCTATGTTATCTCTGAGGAGTTTTATAGTTTTGTTCTACATTTAGGTCTGTGACCCATTTTGAATTAAATTTTTATGTTAAGGGTTGTCAGATCTGTGTCTAGATTGATTGATTGATTGATTGAGTTTGCATGTAGATGTTCAGTTGTTTTAGCACTATCTGTTGAAAAGATTATCTTTACTCCATTATATTGCCTTTATTCCTTTGTCAAAGATCAATTGACTATATTTATGTGAGTCTATTTTGAGGTTTTCTAGTCAGTTCCATTGATCTGTCTATTCTTTCACTAATACCACACTGTCTTGATTACTGTAGCTTTATGGTAAGTCTGGAAGTTGAGTAGTGTCAATCTTCCAACATTGTTCTTCAATATTGTGTTGGCTGTTATGAGTTTTTTGCCTCTCCATATAAACTTTAGAATCAATTTGTTGATATTCATGGAATAACTAGCTGATATTTTGATTGGTAATCTATGGATCAAACTGGGAAAACTGACATGAAAATATTGAGTCTTCCTATTCATAAACATGGAATACCTCTCCATTTATTTAGTACTTCTTTGGTTTTGTTCATCGGGGGTTTTTTTCCCCCTCTTTAATTCCACCCTCCACTTCCACCTCTGACCCATGGATGTTGCTCTTTCCCCTTAAGAACTAGATCTCTGAAGGCCAGCCGTCCTCTCTCACATGCTCACAGCATGCACCCAGGGCCTGGTCTGTGGCTCCACCTGGGGCAAAACCCAGGACCTTCTGCATGCAAAGCAGATGTGCTGACCAATACACTATGGAGCCACCTCCAGAATGGTTTTTTTTTTTATTTTTTGGCATTATATTATATGACATATGTTTTATATCTGGATTTCCTTTCCTATTAGAATCTAAACTCCATAAGGGCAGAGACTTTTATTTGCTTACTTCTAATATTACCAGCAATTAGAATTCCTAGTAGACAGTAGGCTCTCATTTAATATAGGATGAACAACTGAGTCTTACTTCATAGGGTTGTTCTGAGAATTAAATAATATAATGTGTTGTATTATTAATATAAAGTACAGTGTAGTACTAGGCAATACAATACATATTAATTAAAATAACAGTAATTTTAAACAATATGAACAATATAACAGTCACTTTCCTAAGGTTTTACTCATTTCAGCTTTATTAAAAATCCTGGGAGGTGTATAGTATTATTATCCCATTTAATAGATGAGGAAACTAAGACAGATTAACCTTCTCCAGATCTTAGATAATAAGTGGCACTACTAAGAGTTGAACTCAGGTAACCTGGCTCCAGAATCTATGCCTATTTATTATCACTATACTTGTTGCTTCCCTAATGACTTTCAATAATAATTGATTTTTAACTATGAATATGACTATTGCTACTCTTATTAGCATCATCATTTCAGGATTATAAATCTTAAACAGAACTCCATTTGGTTTTTATGTACACCACTTCAAGAAAACTGGATCAGCATATTTAATATGGAAATTTAAGAATTAGTGAGAAGGAGACAGTTTCTTTTGTCAGTATCAGAGTTCACACCATAATCATCTTTCTACTTTCTCTGTCATTATTATAATTAATTGTTAATGCCTAACATCTATAGAATGAACAATTGATGTCCTGATCTGTTATTAATCAAGCTATCTCTGGTGCCCAATATAGGGTTAACATAATATAAGTAATCATTAAATATTTGTTGAAAAAAATTAATACTTGAAAGAGTAGAGATGCATGAATGAAAAGTTTGTAATTGTAGAAAGAAGTCTTTAAGTTAGTTGGTTTCTCCAGGAATCTTTACTTAGTGTATTTTTTTAGTACTTAGCAGAGAAGTCTTTCTCATTGTGCTTTTTTAATATGGTAACATTAAATTCAGGCACAATTGCAATTATTTACTGAATGAAAAAAAGATAAAATTCTACTTTTTTGGCTTTTTGTAGTCTAAAATGGCAGTGATCGAATGTTTTATTTGCTAATACATCATACACATTTAGTAAGAGAGACTTTTCCCAATTCTCCTTCTGAACAAAATTACTTGGGACAAAATCTGGTTTTCCCAGATCATATTTAATTGAATATCATTCCAATGTTATGCTAAAGGCCACCCCAAACTTAAGCTTTCTTCTTTTATGACCATTTTAATATTCCCAAATTTTCAAAAAGCCTCCACCTTGCCCTTTTGATTTGGTTTGTTCATTCATTCACTCATTCACTCATTCATTCATTCATTCAGTTTTACTTGGTTCCTGCACTTAGTTGTAGAAACTGATAAAGGTAAAAGTCTGTAAAAGGTCACATGTTTATGCTTACAGCAACAAGTAATTTCTGGGTTCTTATTTCTAAATTTGGTTACCTATTATATCTTTCTGACTTCAAACTATTTACCAAGAAATCATGCTAGCGGCATTATTTACCAACCCAACTTTTTATTGAGGTCTAAAGTACATAAACTATAAGTATACAACTCAATAAATTTTTACAAATATATACACTCATGTAACTATCATCTAAGACAAGATAAAACTTATTACCAGTACCCTGGAAGCTTCATTTTCGCTTTTACAAAGCAGTAATCATTTATATTTCAAATGTTCCCTTAAAAATTTTTACTGTCATCTTACATGTTTAGTATAACTAATAGGAAGTACAAAAAAAATAACTTATACCTTTGTAATGGAAACTAAGCATGTAAGAAGCTACTTTTAATTAAAGATGTATTTAATTTTATTACTCTACATTACTTTCTAAAGTTGTCAAAGTACTCTATGAAAATTTTTGCACTACTTGTCTTTTTGTGTAAGTTGGTAATAATTATCAATTTCTTTCTCATTATTTCAGAGGAAAAGATAATGAAATATAAAGAAAACATACAGCCTCATATATCCCTCTGCTCTTTTGCATAGAAATAGGGATGGAATTTAAGTTTTTAAGAATAAACTCTTTCACTAATACCAAACTGTACCCTTAATGTGAGAAAATTTTACATGCATTCAAAACAAATAAGTAATGACAACTAATACCTGGCAACAATTTGTGTTACTAAAAAAAGTAACTTAAATAACAAATAAAAACAAAATTTTAAGTAGATAATATATTTTCTTCAAAACTCATAGCAATTAACATATTAATGAATGTGGAATATTTTTTATTATATCATTTTATTGCAAATAGTAAAAGGAAAGTAACACATTCAATAGGAAAAGCAGAGCTTTTTTTATATTTTGAAACAACATTTGGATTTTAGAACTGATCAAACTTTTGGTTGAATAAATTTACCCAATTAGCCAGTATGAACTCAGTAATCCAAGAGGCTCAAGAAATTTAATATTATAATTGTTTTATTCTTGTGTATTACTAGATTTATAAAAGCCTTTTTAAATATTTTACATTATCATATAGAATTTAAAATGACTGTCATTTTGAAGTTTGACACACTACATAATTTATTTTTTTCCTGCTAGCTTTCTATCACAAGTCAAAAGTCTTTGAACTTATGATTAGGCCTCATAGCCTGAAGGTGGTGAGTGTTTTTCCAGAAGGTTTTCAAATTTTTTTTAATGCCTGCCTCCACTGGACTCAGTTCAATTTTTTCTAATGGGAAGCATACTTTAAACAGCCTTGATTTCATGTTTTTAATATACTATTTTACTTTATTGCTCTTCTCTGAGAGCACTTACAATCAACTTATTTTTAAAAGTTTTATATTTGGTAATATTTTGTTGGTTCTTTGTTTCCTGTTATAATGGGCTTTCAAAAATTAAGTGAATTTGCAGATTTCCCAAACAAACATATCCGTACAGGACAGTGCGATATTAGAAGGTTCCTGAAATTAAGTAATACAATGTAAATGCTTTTTGCATTACCCATTTGCTGCAAAGAAAGTGAGGAAGATTGCCAATGGGTTCATTTTAAACAGAAAACTACTATTTTGAAATAAAGTACAAAGTTAACTCCATAGGCCGTATTTTATTCTTAATCATATTCGATGTGGGAGTATCCTCTTGCATTTATATATAAGGAAATGATGTCAGAAGCTGACATATTATTTTCAAAGACAAAAGTTATCACACGCAAAATACATTATTCTTTCTAGTTTATATGTACATTCTAAATTACTTTAATAAATTAAAACTCTTTGTAATTTCATGAAATGTACATGTTTAAAGTGTTTAAAGAATAATAATGTATTTAATGTTTAGCCACATTAAGCACAATGCCTGTTGTTGCTACTCCTATTTCCTTCATCTTTGCTCAGGGAGGATATATGGTCACACACACTCCTACACACATAATCCAGTCATTCTCCCTGATCTCAGGTCTCTTCATCTCCCATCTATTTTTTTTTATTATTATTCCAGGTTTCTTTCTCTTCCTTCCTTCCTTCCCACCCACTCAACCCAACCACCCACTGAAAGCCTGAGTTCTGCTCTTCAGTAGTTTTTCAAAATTAGCACTTTCCCCCATTTCCCTTCAGAAATACTTTTGCATGCCTTATTCCTCCTTAGAGACCACTTGCTCACCTCAGTTCTACAATCGTTCTCCAAACTCTACTTATTCCTACAGAGGTTCAGACCGTTTCCTGCTCTTCTACTTCCCTTTCCATAACAAAATATTTCTTTGGAAGGTGCAGCCAAGAATCCCAAAAAGTAAATTCCGAGAACCAGTGCAGTAATGGGGCTCTGAATTAGACGAGAAATTTTGCAGAGCTATGGTAATGCTTTGTGCATTATGGTGAGTGCCTAGTTGACCATATTTTCATTTGTAATGAGGAAGTACCGCCAAGAACTTGAATCAAGCTTACGGATAACAGCACGTGTTACCTAGGATTCTATCCTGTTACAGAGCTCTTCTGAATGATTCTTGATAATTGGGATGTGAAGTTTGATATTGTGCACAAGTGTCACTATACTCTAGCAAGCATGTCATAATAAGAACAATGTAAGGCAATATATTAAAAAGTAATGTTGTAGCCATCAATTTCTAAAAAGTATTTTGTAATAAATTAGATAAAATCGATATTTAAAATGTATCTCTAATAATTTCACTCTTTTTTTCAAAATGATTTCACACTGTTTTCATTTAATTTGCAAAGTAAAATTTCATTATTAATTTTTATGGGCTGTAAAATTAACTTATTCATTTATTCATTCACTCAATAAATATTTACTAAATACCAACCATGTGCCAAACACAATTCAACATAAATTACCAATAAAGCCTTGATTTGCAACTTACCATGGGCCATGCGATGGAACCAATAGTAGCCAAAGTCAACTCCTAAGAAAGTTAAATACCAGATCCATGGAGAATCCCAAGGCAAACTGATGAGCCTGTGGTTTTCCCAGATATACGTGTAACTGGTCAGTTCAATGCTTCTGGTAAACAACCTGGAAAAATAAAATTCACAAGCAATGATTATACTACATTTTAGATGTAACATTATGCTAAAACATTTTAGATAACATTTAAAAATTAACATATCTGTATGTAAAAATAAAATCCTTCTCCCCTTCTCCATTGTTTCTTGCTACTCTATCATGACTTTTAAGAAGTTCAATTTCTTTAGTATCAAAATGATTCACATAATGTTTCCTTTTGTTTTATAAGCATCATGGATGCCATCTTTTGCACTCTCAATTTCATGGAATTTAGGCTGAAATTCATATTTTACATCTCTTAAAATACTTTTTGTGGAACTTAACACAAATATGACAAAACTACGACTTACTTTCTGCAATTGTCATTTCTAAATCTTAATGAAGAATACGATCTTAAATCTAAAGGAAGTATAAAAAGTAGAAAATTATAAATAGCATGTTTTAAAAGGGGAATGCAAATTGCCCACTCCCTTAAAATATGTGACTCTCATAATATTTGCCTTTAAAGTTGCTTCTGGCTACCTATTCTCTCTTCCTCTATACTCTCTCCTTCCCTCTTTCATACACATACACACACACACACACACATACACACACACTTTTAATGCTTTTTAGATGTTATTCTTAGGATTATATATTGGATACTCAGCATTTCTATATTTCTTATAGTAATACAAACCCCAGCTCTCAAGATATAGAAATATACAAGTCTAGTTAAAATAAACAGTTGTCTTTAAAACCCAGACAACAAAATATGTCTTGCCACCCATTGTACCTTGCCTCTGTAAATTTTTATTTCAAGAACTTTCAAAATCTGTCAAAAAGTACACAAAATATACTTCAATTTTAAAAAGTGTGGTATTTTTTCTTTAAATTTTATTTGACCAAATTTAAGATCAGACTCAATGATTATTCCTTTTATTACTTTTATAAATTTGATTGAATTGACTTTTTCTTTTCTATTTATCAATAAAATGAATTGATAATTCTACCCAATATTTATTTATAAACCATAAAAAGTTGAGGATTCTGAAATATTCTACTTTTAAATAAAAGTTGAAGAACCAGCTTAAATTAGTATATTGTTAAAATTCATCATTTTAATAATATTTTCCTTTACATGGTCAGCTTTTATGAGTTAGCATGTTACCAGGTCTTTTGGAGACTCAGACCTTTAATTTTAATGTACTTTGGATTTAATTATGATATAACTTTAATTACGATTTAATAACTAAAATTGTCTCATACTTTGAATGTTTTGTTATTATTTAATCTGTAAAACAGTAGGCTACTTTGTAACAGCATTAATATAAATAACAAATATAAATCCCAAATGTCTACGCTTTTGAACAGGACTACATGTCCTCATATCTTAAAACCCAATTTTTAATTTGAGGTTATTGTTGGTTGGTAAATTGTCCTCCATACCCAGAGTGTAGGAAGAGACCTAAGAAAAAGACCACTTCAGATTGGTAGGTAGCAGGCTTAATAAACAAGGGAAATTATATACAGGGCTTATCTTGGGTGACCACAAGACAAGTAAATCTCCCCACCCTCCCACCAGAATCTTAAAAGTTTATCAGGCATACCTCAGAGATATCGCAAATTCAGTACCAGACCACTGCAATAAAGCAGGTCATAACATTTTTGCTAGTGGAGGGTCTTGCTTTCAATTTATAAGAAACGCAATACCTGTGAAGCGCAATAAAATGAGATAGATAGGCCCGTGTAGAGGTCTTAACTAGATTCAGTCACGTATTCAATCCAGATGGTCTCAACAACACCTTAATTTTCTCAAGGATATGTCCCTGAAACAGCTGCTGGAATGGGAACAGACAGAACGTATATTCCAAGGACAGGAAATGGGTAAGGAGACTCTGATGCCCAGGTCCAGCTCATGGGCCAACCAGCATTTCTCTTGATGACCTCCTTTAACGATTTATGGCTGAAAAGAGTATTTTGTCTCTGAGTGTGAGTCCTTGAACCAAAGGGACTACCTGCTCAGAACTTCTGTCTCAACCCTGGCCATGATCTGGCTACTCTAGAATCCCCTGTCCAAGTGGTCTGAGTCTGCTTTCAGGACCTTCATGAACCTCTTTCCTGGTTCAGTCCTTTAGAAGGCTGACTTGTGCAGGTGTATAAATTTCTAGACATGACAAGGTAGTCAAGAGTGTCTATTTTTGAACATGTAGACAGAGCTCAGATAAGCAGTCTGGAATGTCCACACACATGTGCATGAGGTCCCTCATGAGACAGGGCAGGCCATGAACCAGGTCCTCCCACACTCTTCCGGAACTCTGAGGAATCCAAGAATCTAAATTTAAAACTTGTCTTCAAAATGTCTATTGATGAGCACTTAGGTTGCTTCCATAACTGGACTATTATAAATAGTGCTGCAGTGAACATAAGGGTGCATATGTCTTTTCAAATTAGTGTCTTGGGATTCTTCAGATAAATATCCATAAGTGGAATTGCTGGGTCATAAGGTAGTTACATTTTTAATTTTTTGAAGTATCTCCAAATTGTTTTCCATAGGGAATATAGTCAATAATATTTTAAAAACTAAGTATAGTGTCAGGTGGGTACTAGACTAATCAGAGGGATCATTTTGTAAGTTATATAAATATCTAACCACTGTGCTATTCACCTGAAACTAATATAAAATAATACTGAATATCAACTGTAATTCAAAAATCAATCAATCAATTAATCAAACTTGCCTTCCAATTTGTTATCCAGGTTATTAAAATAGGGGCTAGAACAAAATATATTTTAAAGCCTGCTAGCTTAGTTGATATGTTTTTCAGGAGTCCCTAACTCCGGGCCATGGACTAGTACTGGTCTGTAGCCTGTTAGGAACTGGGCTGCACCATAGGAGGTGAGCTGCAGGAGAGCCAGCGAAGCTTCATCTGTATTTGCAGCCGCTCCCCAGTGCTAGCATCATTGCCTCAGCTCCACCTCAGATCATCAGGCATTAAATTCTCATAGGAGCTCTGGTCCCTGGTGCCAAAAAGGTTGGGGACCACTGTTGAGGCTAGAGCTTCTCAAGTATCATTATTGACATTTGAACAAGATCATTCTTTTTTGTACGGGTCTGTCCTATGGAAACTGTTACCCAAATTATGAAATCTTAAAATTGTTTCCTATTATACTTTAGTAGAGGGTTAGTCTCATAAAATTTAAATTTTAGGTAAAAAATGATATACAATATTAGTTTTATATGGGTAAACCTAATAATTTCACTAAGCCAAAAATGTTAAACCTTGACACTATTGCTATTTGGACCAGATAATTCTTTGTTGTGAGGGTCTGTCTTGTGAATTGTAGAATATTTAGCAGCATATCTGTTCTACATTTACTAGAGATACCAGTAGCACAGCCCTCTACCCAAGTCGTGACACCAAATGTCCACATGCCTCCTTGGGGGCAATATTATCTCAGTCAATAACCTTAAAAAAGAGCAATCCAGAAAGAAAAATAAAAAATGTAGAAAATACAATAGGAAATGTAAACAAGCTACAGCTTTTTGCTTAAGCTTTAGTACATGTCATCAAAATGAATCCATTCAGGGATTCATTCAATCAATCAATAATTTTACAGTAAGAGCCAACTAGGTGCCAGGGACCGCTCAAGACAGGGAGGACACACTGGTGAACAGGGCAAATAGAATCACCTGCCTCATCAATGTCCCATCAGTTCAGTGTCTCTTTTTTAAAGTTGCTATCTTTCTTGTCAGTTCCAGTGACAATTTAAATAGGTTTTAAGATATCAAGAATTCGATAAAAGAAAGAGGGTCTCGGGAAAACCTCATTTGTAAAACAAAGAGAACCTGCCTGAAATTGAAATACTTTTTTATTTCCTGTACAGGTGCCAGACCTTGAGCAGCACCCAATTTATTACTTTGTCAACTTTATTATTAAGGTTGACACGAATCGAGCTGAAATATGCCTGACATACTACAGTAAAGGCTTCCCTCCCACACACACACTTTAGCACAAAGCTAAACTTTCCTCAAGGTGAAGGGAAAGAGGGGAGAAGCTGTGGGAGTTAAATTCCCTGCTTTCTATCAGCAAGATGAATATGATCTTCTTCCATCATAAATGGGAAAAAACAACCATGGACTGCCCACAACTAAAAACAATTCGGCAAAGGGATACAGCTGGGAAATGATGATCAAGCTCTGGAAAGCCCTTGATTGCAGGAAATAGCACCTACATTTTCAAAAATGTTCCCACCAGACCTTGAATCATAAACCAAAGCTCCTTCCTCTTTCTCTTCCAAATTCCTTCATCTTCTCCCAGCCCCAACCCCCAGAGTATGACTCTGCACTCTGGAATTTAAACTTCAACTCTGTAAACCTCATCCTGCGGGAAGTGATATATATAAGATGTATATATATAGTGAGCTTACTGTATCACGTGGAGTTAAAATATTGGGTAGTACAGGAGCTTTGAGTAATCAAATGTTAGATCTCTTTTACCCATTAAATTTAAACACAAGACCCCCCCTAAAAAATGATCTAAATATAAGGAGACATTAGAATCTTCTAATTAACAACCTGTATATACAGAGGCTTTCCTCCCATTGTCCTATTTTCTTTATAAATTTCCCCCAAATAGCTATTTTCCCTTGGGTTTGAGGTATGTCTTTTGGCAAATGAAAAGTAGCTAATTCTTTATGTGTTTATATAACATTATCTCTCAACACTAGAGATTTGCCAATATTTAGTTAATATTTAGTTAATATAAAATCTGGTAAGGTACCAAATTGCTATTCCAGTATAATCTTGGATTTAAAAAAAAAATGAAGTTAATTTATAATGTTGTGATTTAAAAATAATTAATAAATTAGAATAAATATTATTTGGGGATTGTGGTTATTAATTAAAGCTGATTTATTTTCAAAGTCGTCTCAGTTTGAATGTACCCATCATCAAAAATAGAAAGGTAATGCTGGACATGACATTCATCCTTTCTGTATCTCAGGGCTGATTTAAAGTATGAGAGCATTAGACCAAATGGATCCTAAAATTATCTAGCTCTCAAATACGCTCATGCTTTAATCATTAACAAAACAAATGAAATTTGATGTAATTCTCTCCTTGCAAACTGTTAAAGTTTCAAAGCAACTTTCAGCATTATTAATTAGGCACCCAGTACTCACAAACATCTGCCGATCTATACTAGTACATGACTGTCACTAGACCTGTGTGTACTATCTGATTTGGCCAGATTGTGCAAAATTGAAGAAAATAAATTAAACATTTTTACTGCAAATAATCTTGTCACATAAATTAGAATATAAGTCAATATTTAAATGAGATCATTCTAAATATTTTATAAGCTTTAGAAAGAAAGAAAGAAATTTGCATTGTATATATTGACTTTCCCAAGAAATTTTATTTATTTATTTCAAAATCTCTTAAACTTTAAACCTTGCACTGTTTATCTGTAAAGCTACTGCCACTTTTGCTCCATCTAGTGGAATATTAATTTTTCCTCAGTAATAACAAAATATATAATGTAACTTCTACTTCCTACAGACAGATATAATTTGTACTGCTATTACTTACTGTGAAATGACACTATATTTATGAAACAATTATTTTATTTAATTACATTTTACTACGAACATAAAACCATCGACTTTTATAAACACAATGTGGTAGATTTTAAAAAAGTAAATTTGCTACAGTCTTTACTTTGCAGGAAGTAAATTACTTCACGTATTTCAATTATACTATTGAATAAGCACACAAATGCAGACTAGTCAACACAAGAAAGTTTGCATTTATTAGGAAAGATTATTCTAATAGCAAGTTCTGAAGTTACACAATTAATAACAAAGTCTATTTATAAGCTGTCTAAGGTAAAAGTTTGGAGAAAGTGAAGTGCTCTTCCTAGCAAATAAAATTAACAAACCAGCAAGTTTTTTCAATTTTATTTTCTTCAAATGGGGTGTTTTTAAATAATTTTCTATGTTAATAAATATATTACTGTTAATAATAAAATCTCATTGTTAACACTATACAAATATCTGCACCAATGTGTTTATCTCTTATTTTGAACAATGAATAACTGTTTATTAAAGTCATCATCCAAAAGGACAGGCACCTATTTGTTAGAAGGCTGATGGTGCCAAAGGCAGTATTTAGCTCTGATACTAAGGTCTAGTGTAAAAACCCAGTACACAATTTTTTTTTATTATTATTATTATTCAGTTCCACCCCAAGGAGTCAAAAAGTATTTCAAAGAGGTTTAATTTCCTCTTAAAAAATTTTTTTTTTTTTTTGTAACTTTCTTGTCAGGAATGGAAAATTCCATGGCAGTCGTGGCCAGTAAAACTGTTCATATGTATGGTAGAACATTGCAGAGCTGACTCCATAGTGAAATTTGGCAGTGACCCATATGTATTAAAAGTGGAGTGTCCCCAACTTATTTGAAAATTTACCTACTTAAATTATCCCTCCAACCTATTGCAATTTGATTTATAATCTGCTGTTTCAACAGAATAAATGAACCCATTAAAAACAAACATACTGTAGATATTTATATCGGGAATAAAATTTCTCTGGGGAGGATGCAATTTATGGAAGCAGAAACATTGGAAGGAAGTAACAAATTGAGGTCCCGGTTTTCTAATGAAGGATTGGAAATTGAGTTCTGCTTAAACAAGCAGGAAAAAAAATGTGATTATTTTTCACTCGTTAGCATTTAAGTCAGTAGCAGGACATTTCACAAGTATTAGATAGATTTTTTTTTTAGGTCAATAGATTTAGTAAAATTTTTAATAAGTTTAATTGTTCATAGTCACATGTGTAAGTAATGGATAAAAAGGCAGATGATCTACATGTGATACTCTGTTTAACTATGATAAAAGAAATATCCGTCTATAACTTCAAGAGTAGATTCTGACTAGGAGGGCTGCCCACTGGATTCCAGAAGAGCAAAACAGATGCAGCCTTGCCCAGAATCCAGTTCTTAGGACAGATGGACTTTTATTACACATGATGTTTTCGGTTCGACAGGCTTGTAAACAAGATATAATCTTGTCTATGATTAATATTTTCCCTTACATAAAGATTTGAAAGATACAGTGTGTAGTTTTTTTTCTGTCAGTATGGTATGTAAACTACTAATCTTCAGGATATTTCAAATTTTATATAGTAATAAAATTGAGACCCTCAAATCAACATTGTTTTTCCTCGGTCTGCGTTCAGAACTTCCATTACATGAATGGCAAAGTGGAAAAATATGTTCAGGGTTTCACTTTGATTTCCACAACTTCTTTTGTCAGAGGCCACATGCCTATTTGGAATTATTATTCAACGTGTAATTCCTCACAAACGAATTAACAAATGATATGCTACCATTTTTCTTGTCATTGTGTATTTTAAGGATGTAGCAAGTCCCTGTTGCTCATGCAGAAAATGAAATTAGTCCCTCGGAGAGGATACGATCAGTGCTGTGTTAATCTAACCTTCAGCTGTTAATGCTTTGCACGAGGATTCCCCTTGATGCTGTGACTTCAACTGAAATACTGTTTTAAGAGTTTTTGTTAACCCCTCTCTTCTTGTCTTTTGCCGAGATATGCAGTGGAATAGATTCTGAGGATCAGCTTTCTTTCTCTGATTACATCTGTTGGATTTTGTTTGTTTGTTTGTTTTTTAATAGCAACAAAATAAACAAAACTATTTTTGAATTTCATTTTCAGATCATTTGCTTTGTTGAGATCTTTTAGATAAAGGGCTATAAAGGGTAAAATCCGTTGCAAAACTTGCAAAATTATCTACCTTTCATAATTTAGAATTGCTGTTCACACCTACAAGAACAAAAAAGCCATTTGCTGTTGTCATTCAAAATACACATTCAAGTTCACAACCTTTTACCTTTTTTTCCCCCAAAGGGCATCAGAGTTAAGGATATCTCTCTCTCTCTCTCTCTCTCTCTCTCTCTCTCTCTCTCTCTCTTTCTCTCTCTCTCCCCCACCCCTACCCCCTCCCTCCCTGTTCCCTCTCTCCCTCTCCTTATCTTCCTCATGCTTTTGGTGTTTGTTTTCAACAAAAATATAATTCTGATTCTTATATATCCTGTTATAACTCTGTACCTTTTTAAAATCACACTGCTGAACAGAAATATAAGGCTGAGGGTGAAGATTATTTTCTAGTAGTTACATTGTTATGGTAAGAGAACAATCTAATTTCACTTTTAACCAAAGTGAAACTTGAAAAAGTAAAAGTAATGCTGAAGCATTCATTCAACTAGATTTCTCCTCGATTTTTTAATAAATCCATTTCGATTCAACAAAATATGTGATCCATAATTGCAACTGGGAGGTACTTCTCAGTTACCTAGTTATGTTTATAGTTATCAGTTGTCTGATTTCAATAAACCTATACACTTAACTTATTCAGAATGTACTAGTAGCCAGGTGGGTATTTTTCAATAACCAAATCTACCTATCTCTTGAGTATGTTGAGTGTATTTCTTGTTCAATTCTATTCAAAGGAGTCATGGAATAGAGGAAATTATGCATAATTGTAACTATATTTAGAGTATTCTGTGAATTAACTGTTAATAACTTGAAATATTATCCTCTGATTCTGAAAACAATGTGCAACCATTCAAACAGTTTTTCAGAGAGTAAGTATTATTATAATTATTTTCTTTTCTATGGTAACATTTATGAAATGATTCCACTTTTTCACGGTAACATGTATGAAATGATTTTACTTTTAGGTTTACTTCCTAACTAAACAATTTTATGCAATTGTATGAAATTATTTTCTTTTCTCAGATACTTTACGTTTTCTTGTTATTATTATTTTTTTTAAATCCACCTTGGTTTCCCACTGGGTGGTTCATTGAAACATTCCAAAGTAATGAGCACAGGTCAGAAGTAAAGTTCTTAAAACAATAAAAGAGGCAATGGGTGGGAAGCAGGAGTGAGAACATTCATAAACAACACAAAGTATGGACTTCTAAGGGAATCTTAGCAGTTATATAATCTTAGATTATATCTTATATAATATAACCCTCTGCCTCTTTGGTAAATTTTCATTTACTGATGAACTTTCCATTCATTGGTTTCTCCTCTACACGCATTATAATTTCCTCTTTCTAAAAAGTAGTTGGTCATTTATTATTTACTGATGTTTAATCTCTTCATCATTCAATATTATCATTAACATAACACTATAAGAATATTAATTTTTTTAACTACAATGTACCAAACATTATTTCAGGCATAGGAGTTAATACTATGAAGAAAAAACACTTCTTGCTCTCAAATTGCATGCAAGGAAGGGCTGGGAGGAAAATGAGTTGAGGCAATGCCATGAGACAATTCTATATCTGGGGTAAGCAGGTAAGCACAAGTTCCATGGGACCATAATGAAGTGGTGTCTAACGTAGGGATGGAAAACAAATATGATTTGCTGAAGAATGCGATTCTTCAAGAGAAATTTATGCCTAGACTTAAAAAAAAATATATAAAAACCAAAATGAATCACATACATGGGTGGCTTTCCAAGCAGAAGGAAACCCATGTGACATCTGGGCAATGACAAACAGTAGGGCATAAAAAGAATGAATATTGCAAAAGGGGGAAGGAGAATGAAGGGTGGATAGACCAAGGCCTCCATAGATCAGTAGAGGAATTTTTACACTATCCTCGGCAATAGGGAACCTATAAAGAGTTTCCACCAGATTCACATTATGTAAATGGCCGCAAATGAAGTAGGACTAGAAAGAGGGACAGCACGTAGAAGACCATTGTACTAATCCAGAGTTTTGTGTAATTTTGACCAGGGAGTGTCTGCATACAAGATTGTTATAGCATGTGAATCGGCCTGAGACAAAATTAATTTTCCGATAGATAACTAGACCATAACTCAGGCTTGGGACTAGGGTAAGGCAAATGAAGCATACGCCTTGGGCACAAAATTTAAGGGGATACCAATTAGCTCAGAAATTAAGATAAATAGTATTTAGAGCAGTATTTTTTAATGAATGCATAGAAAAATTAATGATGAATAAAATATCAAAATTTTAAATAATGACAATAACTGAACTTTTTGGAGATGTATGTGAAAATAAACTAATTCCTTTTTCTTCAAATTTGAGAATTTTAGTTTATTTCCTCAGTGTTGCTAACCAACTAACTCACCTTGGAAGCTGAGACAGAACACCAGCTGATATTGATGTTAACGCATCATCCAAACGGCTTGGTGGCTTCCTTTTGCGAATCCAGCTGACAACTAGTTCAAGCAGCATCAAGGAAATGAAAAATGGAGTTGCCTGAAAAGGAAATTGCAGAAAAGAGATGTTATTGCATTCGGTATGCAATGCTCCCACATTTCTTCAGTCATTCCAGAATTAGGAGGTCCAGAGTGATAGATAGCTCATGGAAGGAGAAGGTAACTCCTTTCCTAGAAGATCATTTTCCCCCAACAAATAAATTTTATTATTTCAGACATATATTAAACAGGTGCCTCAATTCTATCATCCAATTTGAAAATAAAATGTAAATAGATATAGCCATGATAATTATGCCAAGAAAATAAGATTAAGAGGGACATGTTTAAAGTTAAATCTGAAAAATACATTTTAAAATAAATGCAATAATCAGAAGTTTATTATCTACATATAACTAAGCTAGACTCACTTTAAAAGATATCCCTTTAAAGATGTACACAATTCTGGTTTTTCATTTTTAAAATTACAGGAGTGATAAAATTGAAATTGTAGGAATGAAGAGTGTTTTTCTGAGTATTTCAAAGAAAAAGGCCATTTTAAGTGTTTGTTTGAGACATCATTTAAGTTTTATTCATTCAGCTTTAATTTTCTTTTATATAATAGATGTTTTTAGTCTCCACTATCAATGACCAAATATTGGACTAGGTTTGTGTTATAATATAAAAAATAACAATTTATGAAGATACCAATTTATGAAGTACCACAGTTTTTTTTTCTTTCAGAAAGGAATATCAAATCCTGGAATAATTTATGGATTTCACTCATTTCGAAGCTGATAATGAGTTTTAAAGTTTCTAAACTGAATTCCCAAGAACATATTCTCTGATGTCTTTTTTTTTTTTTTCTATTTCTGGTCTTAACTAGTAAGCGTTGTAGGAACAATTTTGACAGGGTGGGGAACTTCAGTATTCAAGTTCTAATTCTGGATATTTCCACTTCCAATCATAGCCAGGAACCAAAAGTGAAAAGTGCCTCTAAACACTTCAATTTCAAATGAAACTTGGTTCAAGTTCAAAGTTAGAAAATCAGAGTTGGACTGTCAGCTGTGTATCCATTCTGCTGAACTACTCTACCAAATTAAAGAGGAAATAGTTTCCTAGGAGGTGGTAGACAAGTTTATCCTTAAAAAATAAAATTATTACAAAGTATGCTGATGATCTACAGGGCTAAATTGTAACGCCGCTGTATTCAGGGAAACTTTTAAGAATTTTGTCATATTCCGGAGTGACATATCAGGCAAGGGGAATTTAATAGGAGAAGATGTTTAAGAGTATCATACAGAATACTGTTGAAGTAGAAATTCTATTTTTGCTCCATGCCTTTATGAAACAAAATTATTTTTATTAAAATTTAATAATTTGAAAAACAAAAGGTTGTGTTTAACTTCTTGTTAAGAAAAAAGCAAGAGCAGCCTCTTCCCAGATAGTCTCACCTTTTGTACATAGTCAGGCACATCTTCTAGGGTTTGGAATGACGTTTCATTGGGCTTCATCATGTAAAACATCATGCGAACTCCCTGGGAAACTGAAACATCCTGTTGGGCTTCTGGGTTCTTCATCTCTGCCCTTGTCTGAGTCCCAGCTGGAGAATATTTGTGATTCAGTGGTTCAAGCCAGAGACTGAACAAAGAGGACGAGTTATGCTTCACAGAACAAGCCCTTTGTCAGAGAATGGCTAGAAACAAAGCTCCACAGAGAGCTCAGCCAACAACAGATACTGTGCAGGGAGAAAGGAAAATACTAGGATCAAGGCTAAGTTCGAAGTTCAGAGGGTACTGTCCTAGAACCAGGCACGTGGGGGAGAGAAAGGGGAGGAATCATGCCCAAATCAAAGATAAACAACAGAGTTTGGCTGTAAATGGACTGATTTATCATTAAAAAAAGAAACAAACACACACACAAAATAGCACATGATACCTCCTGGGAAAGGGGGAGAAAAAGAAGTATTAACAAGTGAAAGTTCAGTCTGAAAAAGTGGATGGAAATTCAAGACTCAAATCACATGAAGAAAATTCTTTTTCTTTCTCTCCCTTTTGAAATTCACATGGTGTTCAAATTTGTCTCTCCCCACAAAGTCAAAATTCCTTAAAGGACAGGGTGCTCTAATCTCACTTAAAAGTAAGCTTCGAAGTCAATAAGGGCTGAATATACCATACTGGTTATTGCCTATGTATTTGTAGATCTAAAGCTATCAAGTTAACTTCACAGTGTTTGCAAACCAATTTAAGGGCATTTAGTTTATTACATGCTCTACATTGTTTAATGGAACCTTGACTAGTCACATTTGTATTCTTAGAATTTATGGGTCCTATCTGATTGAAAAAGCTGCCAAGATGTGACCGTGAGACCTTATCTCTGTTTTCCAGGAATTGCTTAAATTGTTTCTTGTAGGTAGACAAGAGGGCACTGATTGCTTCACTAGTGAATGAATGGAGCTCTCCCTAATAGTCTCAAGCCTTCACCTAGAATAGCTAAGTCATCCTTTGGCTACCACCTATTTTAAAAATGTTTATATAGATTTAATTAAATTATTAATACATGATTGTTTGGGGGAGGAATAGAAATTATAGATAAACAACAAATAAATTACTGCCCAGAGACACTATTAACATTTTGGTATATGTATAGTCAGTTCTGCTATCATGTGACATGTGTGTTGCTAAAAATTACTATGCACAATTCTGCAGTAAAACACCTGGGTTTATGAGCAAAAATGGGATTAGAGTATAATACTGGAAATTTTCATAATGACCCACAAGGAGAAAATATCAGAACTTAAAAATGGGTGGCACGTTTTTTACACATACATTTTAGAAATACACAAATACTGCAACAATGTGGTGCTGTGTCTTGAAAAAGACCTGATATTTGTTTGCAGAAGTGGGCATTGGAAAAGTTACAGATTGTGAGTTATTGTGGAGTATTAAAAGGAGGCTTACCTAAAGTCAGACAGAAAGTTGTAAACCAGACATGAATACTATGGCTCATCACATAAAGGTGAACTGAGGATGCTGGTAGATATCACACGCCTTTAACATCTACCAGCATCCTCAGTACATTTTGTACATTTCTGTATTCCTTGAAACTTTCAGATGAGTTGGGCGCAAACTTTATCATTCTCTTGGTGTTTCTGACTGACGAAATTACACATAAGCATATATAGTAGGCTCGAATTTTTTCTCAATATATTAATTCTGTTTGGAACAAATTTGCAGTTTCAAATATTGCAAAACTGACTGCATTTTCAAACAATTCCCATTGCAAATGAACACATACGGGCATACATATTTAATAAAAGTGATCAGATTAGGCACAGTGTTTTATCACCTGTTTTGAAAATTGTTTTTCAAAATTACAAATGTAATGCATTACAGGAGAAAAAAATCCAGACAACAAGGTGATTTATAAAGTAAAAAGCAGCAGCGCCCCTTCCCCTCAAGACACACACATATCTCTCCCTTCAACTTCACAAGAAAAACTCGTCCTAGTGGGTATTTTTGCATATCTGTTTTTCCTACAAAGTTTAATGTTGTTATCTTTATTATTGCCATCAGGTAAATACATTTAAACATATTCACATTGTTTGATTTTTGGTAACAGATCATATTAAACATAAAATATAACAAGCTTTCTTCCTGGAGCCAATAATTTAACAGGAACATTCTTCCAATCGATATATAGTTATACAGCATTTTGCCCCTACTAGCTGCTGAGGTGTTTGTGTCCATTCCAATCAGGAAAACAAAAGTCATTTTAAGTATTTCAATTAGCCGAATTTAATACAAAGAATTAATTGCAGAGATGATGGAAGATGTAAAAGCCAAGCCGGAAAAAAGAGAGAATCTAGACAGTACTATCAATAGGAAACCACTAGCATCCCTAAGCTATAGGGACAGAAGGAGGAAGTTGTATGAGTAGAGCTTAGGGGCTGGGACACCCAGAGAAAGTTAGAACCACAATGGGCCTGTCAAGTAGGAGCAAAGAAGCAGTGGAAAACAACTACTGTGGCTCTTCCTTCCTTCACAACTTCCTGTTGGCCTAAATGAGTCAAAAGCCAGTTGAGAGAGAAGCTGGGAAGGAGAAAGGAGGGGGTGGGAATGGATCTGAGGAAAAAGTCAACCAAGGACCATTAAATCTTCATAACCTACTTAACTTTCTCTGTTGTTATACAATTAAGTATAGTCTTCCAGTTTTAGATAATTAGTATAATGCATCAATGAACATTATGGTATAAATAGCTTGTATATTTGTGCACATTGTTGTATTAAATAGATTCCTTAGCAATGTAATTATGATGTTGAAGGATATGTAAAATTTATACTTTAATAGCTGCTGCCACTCACTACTATCATTAAAGTCATTAGCCTGTTGATTGGTTAAAAATGTCATCTTGTTTTAATTTACATTTACTTGGTGACTTTGATGATCATTTCATTACATTTATTAGCCATTTGTTTTCCTTTGTGTGTGGTTTATTTTTAAATATATCTTCTACATAATTATATTATATTGTCTTTCCATATTGGTTTATGAGCTATTTACATTCTGTATCTTATGTATTTCTCAAATGTGTGTGGCAAATGTTCTCTATCTTTATTTTCTTATAATTTTGTTATATATGTGTTGTCATACAGAATCATAACTTTGTGTGTGCTATTACATTTTTTACTGCTTCTTCCTGTGGGTCTCCTCGCTTGTGAATGTTTTCCTCACTAGAATTCTGTAAAAATAATCTATGTTTTCTTCTAGAATATTTATAGGATTTTTAGTTGTTGTCATTGTTTTGGTCACCTAGAATTTAGATTTGTGTTTGGTATAAAGTCATTATTTCATGTTGTACCTTCCCTATTTGCTCTGGGGAGATCACAACTTTTTCCAAAACATGAATTAGAGTTCATACTTTTAATACTATTCTTCTACATACCTTCACTGTTTTCAGTCTCTCTACTCAGTTCTGCAATACGTCCATTCCTGTGCTGGTACCATGTTGTCTCAATCATTGTACTATCATAATAAATTCTGATAACTCAAGGAACGACTCAACACATTTTATTTTTCAAAAATTTTAAACTATTTTTTCACGTTCGCTCTAATGGATCTATTTAGACTAAACTTAAAAGAATTCTATTGGTATTTTAACTAACTTTATTAAATTCATGGATTGATTTGGAAGAATTGACATAACAGGCACTCAGTAAACTTGTCTGGAACAAATAAACACCCACTTAAACTTAGTTCTGTATTTAAATGATGCCAATGCTCACTACCAATCTTTGTCCTTATCTTCTCCATTTTTTTTTATTTTTTTTTTGTTCTGGTATAAAGTACAAAGTTAAATTTCTTTTTTTTAAAGAAGGTTACATATATAATTGCATATCCTACTATTATTTTTTTACCTATATATGGAGAATAACTTAGACGAATATAAAATTTCTCATTCAGAAATTGATTCCTCCAAAATTCAATGGAGACAAAACACTTTGGAGGGAGATCTGTTATGTGAAGGTAAGGTGTATAGAACAGAGGACTTTAAATCTATTTCTGAACCAGAAAGAAGAAGCCCAAGATAGTTCAAAGTGCCTTTCTGTCTAAATATCTACGTCAGATCTCTGTCTAAAGCTTCCCAGGCCCTGCTTGGAGTCTCTTCTTCTATATAATTAAAGTGGAAATGCTTGGAGAGAGGCTAATATGAGTAGCAAGCATCCCATGAGAATGCAAGACATGAAAACCTGCCATTCTTAGTGCTTTCATCTGCAAATAAGCCAGCACACAAAAAAAGATTTTAGAAGTTTTTTGTATTGAAAAGACATAAAAACAAATGACTATAAATCTCTAGTGACATCTATAACTATAAATTCAGGAAGGAGAAATCACAGCAATTTGGAACAAGGAAAAGTTAATATAAACAATTGTCAACTACAGCAGGGAACTGGAGTAATGAAAAAGTGACCAATTAAAATTAAGGGGACTCGAAAGAATATAGGAATAGCAGATGTAAGGAGCAGCCACTATCTTCAGGGCTGGACTGAGGAACTTGCTGGAAATCATATTGAAGGAGGTCATTGAGAGGACGAGACCACCGGTTGACCCACAAGCTGGACCTGGACAATCAAAGCTCATCATCCCCTTCCCTGTCTTTGGAATGTATGTCTGCCCACCATTTCAACAGCCTATGCCATTTTCAAGGACACAGCTTTGAGAGAGCAATGTACTGTTGACGTAACTAAACCCAGTTAAGGTCTCTATATAAACTTTTAATATTCTGGTGGGTGGGCGTGGAAATCTATCCATCTTGTGGCATCCCTAGACAACCCTCCTGTATATGTTCCCTTGCTTATTTAACCTGCTGCCTGCCAATCTGGAATGATCTGCCTCTTTCTTCAGTCTCTCCTTGCACTCCACACATAAGGACCAGTATCATGTTTTACCCAGGAAGCTCCTGAGATTTTGAAACAACAAATCATCCCTCTAAGATGACTAAGAAAACTGTTCACCGGAAGTATCTCAAAGAGGTACTTCTTTACAAAACCACCTGAGTGGGGTGAAGCTGCTGGTTGCCCAGAACTGCAGGAACTAGGTGGTGGAAAATCCCCCAGCACTGCAGGACACTGACAAGTGAGCACACAGGAACCAGAGAGGAAAATTTTTGTTGTTGTTTTTTGTTGTTGTTGTTTTTTTAACAATGACTTTTCAGATCTCGTTTCTGACAAAGCTTAGCATCATGTCAGCTAGCGTAGAAAAAATATTTAAAGGACTCAGATTCATTTTCATAGATCAGTTAAGGAAGTGTGAATTTGGAGATGAGAAGCAATAAATTTATAATTAACACAGGACATAACACTCATTAGTAATTATGAAAAGTCTACGTCTTAGACTCTTATGCATGCAATATTTAGTGTCACTGTTTACAAAATTATAAACCATGTAAAAGCAATTTTCTAGGAGGTTCTCATTATAAGTGAAAGGGTAAAGAATCTCTATACATTGTTCAGCATTTTTTAGCATTTAACATTTCAAACTAATATTATGTCTAAGTCCAACTTGACTTTTTCTCCCTAAGTTACCATTTCTGTTTCTTGGATCCTCAGAGAATATTTTTGTGCCCTTGAAATTAAATCCCCGAGGTATGTTATTTCTTGGTAGGAATATCTTGAAGAGATAGCTTTAAACCTCAGATTTTAATCTTCCTTTGCTTTAAGAAAATTTTCTGCTATTTTTGCCTGTTGTTTCTGTTTCATTTATAAATTTTCACATTTCTTCACAAATGTGATTTCTCTGTTTATCAGATCCCATTTGTCTTCCACATCCATATGTTGTCTTTGATCATTTTCTTGTTTTCTAATACTTTCTAACTGATTTGCTCAAGCCTATATTTAGGGTATATTTTTCTTCCTTCTAGTTCTACTTTAAACTCTTCAATGATGTCATTTCTTAAATTCTCTTCTTAATTCTCTTAGTTCCCCAATTATATCTATTTATTGTATAATCTTTTTCTTCAAATTTACTCTCTATTTAACTTCTTTTGTGTGCATAAAACAGTAGTACCTAAATGGTTCTTAATTACATAGGGTGTAATCCTCAACATATGTCCTTCATCTACGTTTGGCAATCTCTTTTGCTGTTCTCATTCCTGACTTGTTTATCTTTGAATGACAGGTCTTTTTATGTGTTTTTTTTTCCCCACCTTAAAAAGGATGTGATAATTATTCTTTGATATTATACCTCCAGGTATATATGGCACTCTGGAGTTTAGATTTATCTTATCTGTTTAACCTGAGTGAGAAGAGGAGAAACTGTGAACATAATCAGTCTATAAAAGTCTAAATGTTTAATCAGTGAATTGGAATTATGATAGCAGTAGCCAATGTTTCTTATCTTAGCTCTCTACTCATTGATCTCCTCTACTCCAATCATACAAAAAAAAAAAAAAAAAAAAAAAACCTTTTCAAGTATTCTTCCTGTAATTTCTATTTATTAAGGTTGGGGAGTATCTGTGGTCTATCTGTGGTCAAATTTTCCCATCAGAAAATTTCTCTTTTGATTTTGGACAATTTAACATTTGAGAAAAATGAGAATTTGTTTATAGCAAAGCTTCTCAGCCCATGAGCTTTCTCTTTTGTGAGAAATTCTGGACTCCTCTCCACTCTAGAGGATCCCATCTTCCTCTGCTATCATTTGCCCTAAACCCCAATGATTCCCATTAGAGTGGGTCAATCTCAGCCATAGTTCTCATCACCAGTCTTGATCACATGCAGATTACAGGGTTCATCGACTACAGCAGAGGGATGACACTCTGCTTTTGAAAATTGTAGTTCATGAAATAGTCATCTTTCTCCTGTTAAGAAAAAACTGCATAACGGTGAACTTCAAGGTGAAAGCAAGAAAGGACTCATCTTTTTCTTGGTGCTGCCATATTCTAGCCTTTACCTTTCCAAAGGAGGGTATATTCTTATCCCTATTGTTCTCCTCCTCTCATAAGGACCCCTTATGAACTCATGTAACCTTAGTTACCTGTGTAAAAGACCTGTCTCCAAATACAGCCATATTGGGGATCAGAGCTTTAACATAAATTCTGGTGAGCCTCAATTCATTCCATAACATGTCTCCATATATCCTTTTTGTTAGTCACTTGAGTCAGTTTCTGGAAATTGAACTGGAAATATGCTCTTACATCACCATTTTAAAAGTTTATTTTTCTAAGATTATAAAAACAATGTACGTCCACTGTAGAAATATAGGAAAATGTAGAAAATACTTAAGAAAAAAAAACTGTCATTATAATCCCACCAGTCAGATGAGAGCCTCTTTAATATCTTAACACATATCTTATGCTTAAGGTTTGTTCAAAGACAGTATATTACATAGATGAATTCACACTCTATATGTAACTTTAGGTCCATCTTTTTTAAAATTTGAAAGCCACATGATGAATGGCAAAGCTTCAAAATGGAAACTGTCTTGGTTTCTGAATCACTGTTTGGAGGAGAGCTACATATCTATCAGGACATTGTGTAAATAAAATTTAAATTTATAACATGTTTTTTGTGTTATAGTTATTATTATTTGAAGCTAATGGTGTCCTAGTTGATATAGACAGAAAGCATTGGAGGGTTTTGAAGAGAAGAGACACATAATAGGTATCAAAACCATCAGTCTGGTTTCTGTTTAATGATAGACTTTAGGAGGGAGAGTGAAAGCTCAAGACTGTTCAGAAGTGACTCATATAGTCCAGACTCTATACATCGGTGACTTTCACTAGGGTGGTTTCAGTGGAGGTAGTGAGAAGTGAAAAAATTCTGGATGCATTTTGATTGTAAAGATGACAAGATTTACTAACAAACTGACTGAGGGAATGTACATAGTTTAAAAGTATGGTTTAAGCAGATGAAAGAATGGAGTTGTTATTTACTACAAGGGACAAACTGGGGTGTTGGACTTTAAACATGTTGTAAGATGTCTATAGACATCTAATGAAGATAGTTTCAGCACTTGGGTATATACATTTGGAGTTCAAAGCTCAAGAAAAAGTAGCTGTGAATAGAAAGAAATAATACTGTCTAGAATAGCTACAAGCCAAACAGAAGGATGATTTCTACATATAAACTCTTCAGTCATATTCATGAGCTTAAACAATATTCATTTTTCATTTGAAAATCATGTCTGTTATATTTATTTTTCTTGCATGGCAATGTTTTTGTAGTTCAATATAGAAAACATAAAATATTATAATTTACACGTTGTTATGAATTATCTCATCAGAAAAGTCATGAGAAGATATGTCCTCTTTCTATTTACTATACAGGATAATAAGCATATATTCTAATATTAAGAAATTGCCAAACTATTTTCCAGTGTATGTACTATTTTGTATTCCCACCAGTAAGAGAATTCCAGTTGCTTTGCATGCTTTCAAGCACTTTGTATATCCAGGATTATTTTGCTTTTTTATTATACTTTTTATACCTAAATGACCACATAATTTATATAGAATGCTATTGTCATCATATGAAGTTTTATTATTTACATTCCTATTTTATTCCTATATATTTTGAGGGAAATTTTTTAAAGAATATAGCTATGTGTTGCCAAAATTTTAATATTGTCTCTGTCTTTGAATCTTTTGTATTAATACATTTTTATTAGAAAATGGCACCATGTGAAACTTAAATCAATCTCTCTACTTTCTTAGATCGCATTTTATTACTTTTGGCCAAAGTCCTTTCCACAACTTAGAAGGCAAAGATCAGGTAGAACATGATCTTTAAAAAAAATTATAGCATATACTTGAGTTCAGAGCACAAAAAACAAATAGCATTTCAGAAGTTATTTCTTTAAAATCCCATCAAGCTAATACATCTCATTGTTATTTTAACAGTAGTCAGTGCCAAAAGAGCAACTCAAAGTGCTGGGCACATATCAGTGTCAGAATATATGTAACTTGCTCTTTATAGGATTGACTTTGAGTCAAAGTTGGAATTAATCCAAATGCACAGTTCAGAATAAAAGAACGTGGAAGGTCCCAAGAGTATTTTTTGAAATAGCTCATGAGATTCTCTGCAAAGAGAAGGATTTCTTTTGAAAAATATATTTGGAAAACACAAAATAACATGCATTCCTCTTAGAGATTAATCTATTGTGTAATAAATATCTTAAAAGTACTGACAAGTCCAGCAGCAAATAAATTTATTCTAATTTGCTCAACTTGCAGTTTCTCAATTGTAATTTACTACAGAGTTACTGTAATCTAATTGTTGTGAGCACCTCTGAGAATGTGTATTACATGGTACTTGGTTTGGGGATTGCTGTCTAACTTAGGGTCTCTGTACGGCCATTCCTCTGTTAGGTAGAGAATGGAACCTATCTTTGGTAATGGTAATTAATGTCCATGATCTAAGGGAAAATGTCTATAAAAACTTGTGAATGCTAGAAAATATGTAAAAGGCAAGATTTGTTACTTTTCTACACTAACTACAAAAGTGTGTTTCTAATAACACCAGCAGATCAGACAAAATCCTTTATCTAAATATCCATCACAGAACCTGCTGCCTGCTGATGAAAGGACCTGTGAACCTTCTTTTATGAAACGGAGTTGAAGCAATTCATTGTAGACATAAATCCAGTTCTTATCATTCTCTAGGACATGTGCTTAAGAATTTCCTTCTAGTTTCAGTACCAAGAATAATGTGTTTCTCCTGAACAGAATTTGTGTTATTTAATTTTATGGATGCTATGAATCACCTACCTAATCATGTTTCCCACCTCAGATGGTTTAATATGTAGCTTAGTGCCAAATTTATGGCATAAATCTGGCAAGTGTGTAAGATTCAAGTGGTGCATACCAAACTCACCCCAGGATTCACATTGATTCCTGGCAATATTTTCCTTGCTTGTTTTTTAACATCTATTCACTCTGTTTTATTAAGCTTGTTAAGGGTATTGGTATAAGATGTTTTAATTTCTTCTTGTCATGTGGCAAAGAGTTTTTTAAAGTTAATAGATTATTTAATGAGTGAAAAAAGCAATTCTCTTGAGACTAAAATCCTCATTTAGTAGGCATTTCTCAGGAGACATGCAAATTTTTATTATTCTCACAAAAATACATATTGTAATTAAGAATAGCCAATATCTGCTGGAATACGACTGCTAGTGATGACAATGAAAAAACTGAAGATTTGGGGGGGATCAATTTATGATCCAAGCAAACTGATACAGTTTTTGTTTATTTTAATTTTTATTTTAAGCATCGTCTCCCCAGATAAACAGATATCATGAATCATAGTTGACTTCTACTTCAGACATTTTCTTGGGGTAAGGGAATTAAATTTATTTAGTTTTGTGTATAAGGAACTAGGCTGCTATCTACTGCAAATATTTAACTGGGATGTCTGGATCCTCCTTTTGGGGTACATCAAATAATGATCTACCATAGCATTAGAAAAAAATCCAGTCCTCATTAACACATGCCTCAGCACAGCCTCCCCATGCCTGTCTTCTTCAGGAAGTTCAGGAGTCTTCCCCTTGGGGTGTGGAGTTAGAGGCTGGGGGTGGGAAATATGGATGGTGGGATGTTCTTGTTGGAAAAGGACAGTCTCACCTTGCTATGGTAATTCGATTGTAAAACTCTACCCTTGAGGCTGGGGTTCCTCCATCACACTTTCAGAACTCGTTTGCATTATAACAAATCACTATGCTATTTCTGCTGTTGCCTCGTCAAGAATTCTGTGTCTGAAAGATATCTTCTGTTCATTTCTGCTGCCACCACTGGAATATTATTGCATATGATTGTCACCTACCCTGTTCAAAGAATAAATTAGATGCCTCATCATCTGCTTGCTGCATTTTCTACTCATAAAAAAATGCCTAAGTCATAGGGGTTCTTCAAAGTGAAAGAAAAAATATCTCACACAAATATATCCAAAGCCACATACCTTCTGCACCTTCCCCATTCACTTAGAACTACATCAAAATTTAAAGCCTCTACTCTTCAAAAAGTCACTGTTAAAAGAATAAAAATATAGTGGGGGAAAAATATTTACAGATTCCATATTTTAGAAAAGACTTGAATCCAGAAGAAACAAACATGAAAATTCAAAAGTAACCTAATTTTTAAAAATGGGCAGGAGATTTAAAGAGACACTTCACAAAACATTATTCAAATGTCAGATCAGTACTTCAATAATGCTCAATGTCATTAGTCATTTGAGAAATGCAAAATAAAATCATTACGCACATATTAGAATGGATAAAATTTTTAAAAAAGTGATAGTGAGTGTTTGTGAGGATGTGGAGAAACTGAGACCCTCAAATGGGAAGTGATACAAATCACTATGGAAGGCCGTTTGACAGTTTCTTTAAAAATTAAACATACGTTTATCTTATGTGTGTGTTATGTGCTATTGAGTCGGCTCTGACTCCTGATGACCCTATGAATGAATTATGTCCACCATGTTCTGTTCTCAACAACCCTGTTCAGCCCCTGTAGACTTATGCCTGTGGCTTCTTTCAGAGTCAACTCATCTGATATTTGGTCTTCCTATTTTCCTGATGCCTTCATTTTCCCCAGCATTAGTGTCTTATGACCTATACATTTAACTTTTAGAAATGTATGAAAGAAATAAAACCACATATCTATACAAATAGTTGCACACACATTCATGTCACATTTATTTGTATTTTTTAACAGACGAATTACACTGATCCATATGCTTATTATATAACATAATGCCCCCACTGCCACATTGGTTTTCTGGGGAATACTCAGTTGTTCTGCCAAACTTCACCTCACAGCTTATACCTGGGAGTCAGCTTTGATGCTCCCATTTTTTTTATTTTCCAAAATCTAGTTTAACGTCAACTTCTGTAGGTTCTACCAGCAACTTTGTGTTGCACCACAACTTATTAGTGGGTTATAAAATCATTAGAGGAGTTACGAGTACAATTTAAAAATTAAAATGACAGGAAAAAAAGATAAAATTATTTCAAAATGTCAGCATTTCTTATCAGTTATAAAATTAGCATCATCTTGTGAAATTTTGTTTCACACACTCATCTTAGAGGTTAGAAGTTTATTTTTGTTTGTTTCAGCAAAACAAACAAACAAACAAACAAAAAACACTGCTCCAAATGTGATTCCTTCTTTTCATTTCTACTGATATTATCCGTTAAGCCACCTTCATGACTTTCCAGGACCATTATAATTACCTTCTGTCTTACCTCCTTGCTTTCTCTCCAACATGCTTTGAATCCACTGCCCACACAGCAACCAGAAAATCTTTTCAGTAGGCTAATCAAATCAATCCTTTCCACATTAAAACTTTACGTTCCCTTTTATTGCTTTTGGAACAAAGCGAGTACACCTCCCTGTGACCACTTTACCTTGATTTGAGTATATAACATGAGCTGGCTTCTGACTATCCCAGCAACAACCTTACTGCATACCCCAACCCCTTCATTTCACGTCTTATGATCCTTCTATCAGTATTTCAGATGTACCTCAGCACATTTAAGCTTATTTTTGCCTCTGCCTTGAATACTTTTCACAGCCACTTAGCATTCTTAGACCCTTCTTGTGTTTCATAAATAACATACATATGCCCTTCTTAGAGTGGTTTTCTTTCAATTTAACTGACTCCTGGATATCTCTGTTTGGGTACAGCATATATATTTAGAGTTTAACATGTCAGTATTGAGCTAATCACTGTTTATTCCTACCTACCTTCTCATATCACCATTGTTAAAGCTATGTATCTTTCCTGTATTCTTACTTCTGTGAATGTTGCCACTTCTTAGAGTACAGTTATGTGCCGCTTAGTGACAGGGATACATATACATTCTGAGAAATGAGTCCTTCAGAGATTTTTTAAAAATTTTTTAACTTTATTTTATTTTATTTTATTTGAAATGAGATTTACCTTTTATCAACTGTAAACCTCACAAATGATAATATTTTTAAAAAATGACTGCCTATATATCTACAACATCATATTGTGAATTTTGTCCATTTTTTCTTTTTTATTTATTTTTTATTATGGTGACATTAGTTAACAAAATCCAGGAAGTTTCGGGTGTACAATTCAACAGTAAGGCATATATATATTACATGGTATGTTCACCACTCATAGTTAGATTTCTTTCTGTCACCACATATTTTTGTTGTTTTGTGAACATCACTGCATATACAAACCTAGGTGATATAGCTTATAACTCAGCTAGGCTATATGGTAGAGCCTATTGCTTTTAGGCTACAAGCCTGTACAGCATGTTACCATACTGTAGGCAATCATAACAGAATAGTATTTGTGTATCTAAACATACCTAAATGTAGAAAAGGTATGGTAAAAATATGATATACAAGACAAAAGTGGTACACCTATATAGAGCACTTACCACAAATGGAGCTTACAGGACTGGAAGGTGCTCTGGGTGAGTTAGTGAGCAAGTGGTGAGTGAATACATTACTGTACACTACTGTAGACTTTATCAACACTGTACACCAGCATCACCACAAACTCATGAGAAATGTGTTGCACCAGAACTTTAAAATGGCTATGATGGCTCTAGGCGATAGGAAAATTTCAGCTCCGTTATAATATTTTGAGACCACCAATATTGATTGAAATGTTATGCCGCACATGACTGTGTAGATGTTTCTCGAGTTTAGATACATCCTGAGTCCTCTCACATCCATCCTATCTCCAAGTCTTGCCGATTCTACTCTTGGTACTAGCCAGGTAGATGCTGGTTTGTAACCAAATGGTTTTGTATGCCTACCTGCAGCTGAGTCTCCTGCAACTATGCAGCAATGCTGGAATTTTCCCTCTCCAAAATCCATTCATATATGATCTGTACTAACTTTTTTTACCTTTTTCAATATTTTGATAACTTTGTATAAACTTTCAGCCAATTTGAATAATTTTTTCTTAAATTTATAATATTCCTTGAAAAAATTATAAATTTTTCTTGGAAATTCTCTTTTTTAGAAAGCATATTGGCCAGTTCACGTACTTAATACTTTATCTCTGAAACACTAAATATTTCTGAGAGTCTTCAAATATATAGATATATAGTGTCTTTATGATAATTCAACATTATCTTGAAGTAAATTAATAAACAGTTGCACTTCTCCAACACGTATAGTAAGGCTCCCCACCTCTATTAAATTTTAAAAGACAATCTGAGTAATGATACAATATTTATTACTGCTACATACACATGTCATGGGGTATCCATATGCTAATTGACAGCAAAAGAAAAACACTGAGATGTCTTACAGACAAAGAACACCCTCTTCATCTTAAAGTAATACTGAATCCAAAGTTGAGTTCATGGACAACTAATTTTTCATAATTTTCTTTATTCATTCAGGGACTTTTTCAGTTATGCATTTTATAAATTAAATTTTTATTATTTGTATTTAGGTTATTTTTATAATATATTAAATGGTTAACATTTTATTTTTGTTGTTATATTTAATTTCCATCTATCTACAGAAAATGCTGTGTTTATTTCTGCTTATAATAAAGCTTCTTATTTAAATAATTGTATTAATTATTTAAATGAATTAAAGACATTTAATAAATAATTGGTCTGGCAAATTTTCAAAACTGATACTCACATAACTAAAGTTTGACTAATCTTTATTATGTTATTTAACCCTTATTTTATGAGGCATGTGTTATTCCATTTTACAGACATGATAATTGGAAGTTAAAAAGAGTACTTAAACTCTTCAAGTTCATTATATTTATTATAAAAAGTGACCAAAGTTGAAGATGAATATGCCCTAAGTAAATACAACATTTTTGGCTTTCACTATGCCTTACAGGTAACAATGATAAAAACTAATTTTGAGGACCCTGCAGTTCTGTTAATGGCGATCACGTGAGCCCAGTTCTTGGGACAGACTCTAATCAATGCCTTAGCACAGATGACTCTAAAAGGGGCACCAAGGAGAAGATGAGGTGCAGTCATATTGACCTGCCTGGGAGCCTGGGAGCTGAAAATTGAAATAATCAAGTCTGATTCAAACAAAGGAATGTAAAATATATATATAAAGTACATTAAAATTTTAAAAACTAGAATTTTCCCACGTACTAACTTTAGAATGCTTTACATGAAATACATTTTTACTTTCTATTTCATGGGTATTAGTGAAATATCTAAAAGACAATGCTATCAAACTTGAGTGGAGTAGAAATTTATCCCACTGTGAAAGCAGGCAATATTCTCACCTCTCTAGGCTATTTCTGACCCACCCACACTTCAAAACAGAGAATCCCCAGATGCTTCCTGTTTGAGTTTCTGAAAACTGGGTTTGAAGTAAACATAACTCATAAAGCACAAGTTGGAGAGAGGGAAGACAGACTAATGTGAAATAAGCAGCCATGAGTGGATTTAAAATGCTATTTAGAAATGAGCCAAAAGAATGTATTTCTATTACTTAATATTATCTTAGAATAGTAACAAAAAGCTAATTAAAAAGAGAATGTCTTTGAAAAAGTGTCTCATGTTGTTTTTCCAACTATTTTCTGACTATATCAAAAGAAGTCTATTTTTAGGAATTTATGACATTATTAGTTTCTTGGTACAGAGACTACTAAACCAAAAGCTGCATTTTAGCCTGCACCTATATGTTACGTGTGTCTTCTCTCTTGTTAATGGTGTGCATGTGTATATTGTACTTAAAAACAAACAAACAAGCAAACAAACAAAAAACATGGTACTGACATATATAACAGAAAATAGAATATGTTTGGATTAAGCCATCATGACTGAGCTGAGTTGCTTGGTAAATCTTCAAAGTCAATGTTAGTCAAGTCCTAGTTTATTCTTCCTTAACACGCTACATGATAAAATTCAGCAGTAAAATTCATGTAGGTTGTAAGAATGTTAAACATAATAGCTACTATCACTTCTACCTTAATGTCCTTCGAATTTCTTTATGGGAGAATTTGGTGTTCAAAATCAATAGCATGCCACTCAAAGAGCTGCAGTATAGTCTAGGAAAGTAGATACAAAGAATCAGCCTCTTAATCAGGGATGGAACATTGTCATCATTATTTTGGAAGATCATCCAAGGGTCAGACATAAAGTCCTTTCAAATAAAACTAGACTAATTTAGAAAATAAAACGCACAATACTGAACTATCACAGGCTGATTCCCAATACTGTGCTAGGACATAATGTAAATCCCCAGGCTCTGGGCTTGGCAAGATGTGAATTTCAAACCATTTACTGGTTCTAGTATAACTCTGAAAAAGGTGCTTAAAGTTTTTGATGTTTTTTTTCCTATTTAACTAAAATAACTTTATCTTTTGATGATATTTATTTCTTCAGTGATTATTGAGGCTTTTCCATTTGCCTGGCACTCTATAAGTAGGGGATGCAAGATGACTGTAATGATTCACACATATACTTATTGTAAAGATTAAATAGAATGGTGCATGAGGCAGTGAGTAGGCACTCAAAAAAACATTTATTTCTTCCTTTCCCTTTCTTGAAAAAGGGCACTTACCATAAGACTAGATAGGTGGAGAAAAATGAAATTGTAGCAGATGAAATTACTTAAAAGATATCATGGTATTCCTAGAGACTACAATAAATAATATTGTGGCAGTTATACTTTCGCTCAATAGTTATTGAGCACTTATCATATGCTAGACACTGTACTAAGCATTAGAATATAAAGAATAAACAGAGCTTATAAAATCAAAAGGATCAAACTTTAAAGGCTCAAGCTATCATTATCATGAGAGCAAGGTATATGTGTTAAACCACAGGTCAAATATTTGTTTATTTTTATAATTTATTAATTATATAATTTTGTAGTTAATTATATTTTATATTGTGTAGTGTTGTAATATATAAATATACTTAAATAAAATATAATATGTATAATTAACATAATCTGTAAAATAATACATACTATACATATATAATATGTATACATATATAGTATAATAATACATATATAGCATATATTATTTATATATAATTATTTATTTAATAACTGTTTTTGTTTGAAAAAAGCACTACAGAAAACAATTTTGCAAAGCGTCATTCTTCCTCCTTACTTCTGCCCTTTTTCCCACGAAAAGAATTCTACGGTCCGTATTTTCAATTCTGTTAGAATCTATTTCCATGACTAGTCTATTCTAATCTTGATCCATCAGTTACTACAGTTAATTACTGATTACCTTGCCTTGAAAACTGAAGATTTAGCTCATTGTCATCACACTCCTCCCACATCTTTTAAACATCGCTATTTGCACTATTATTTATATTTTTATTAAAATTGTAACTCTAAATTTTTGTACTTTTTATCTGTTTCCCCTGTTCAGTCAACTTTCAATGGTATCTCTTGCCTCCAGTTTGGAGGAGCCTTGTTCTTTCTCTCCACATTTCCTGCCAGTTTTCATTGCCACGTCCTATTCTTGGTGAGCTCTTCTTTCATACAATGTTAATAAATGAATCTCTTTTGCAATCCTAACCAATCTCACATGATTTGTCCATTCTAAAGGTTGGAAATAAATAAACAACATCTGAATTACGTGACTATATAAATATTGTTCACTCCAGTCCAAAAAATATACAAGGATTATATTTCTTTTTTGTATGTTCCAATGTCAGGAACCCTGGACTATGCAAGGAAACTGTTACTGGCATTCTTGTTTAAGACATTCACTGAACTGTTTAAAATTGTGCCACATTTTAGTTTGCTTTATATTTGGAACATGATTTATTTATTTAGTTTATTTCCCAGATGTTTTTAATTGCTCTTTTTGTTGGTTCTTGTATTCTTTGCCTTTACAATACCTCATTTTTTTTCTATCTTTCAATTATATCATCATTTCCAATGATTCTCAAAGTATAGTCTGTAAAACTCTGTGGTTTTCCAAGATCCTTTTGAGGGCTGAAAGGTCAAAACTATTTTCATAATAGCACTAAGACATTATTTGTCGTTTTCACTGTGTACAAAAGCAGTGGTGGGTAAAGCTGCTGGCAACAAACTATACTAGGAACCAGTGTACTTATTACCGCTGTACACCAGCAGTGCAAAGCAAAAAGGAAAAAAACAATTGTGTTTTAAAATGTTCTTGCTGAAACAGTTAAAAATATTAATTACAGTAAGTCTCAATCTTTGAGTCCACATCTTTGTTATATTTTGTGTGACAAAATGGAAAACACTGCTGTTGCATATTGAAGTAATTGGATGCTTCAAGAAAAAGCACTTTTATGATTTAGTTGTCAAATTAATTATCTACTTTTTTCATAGAAACAGCTTTGACATAAAAGAGCAATTGGTTATTCAGATTTTAATATTTAGAGATATATTCAAGACACTAAACTAAGCCTGCCAATTCAACAAGAATTCTAGCTTCTGAATGAAAAATATCTTAGAAAATTTGTTTAGGCCATCATCAGCTTGAAAGTATAATTCAAGTGACAGATATTTTTCAAATGACAAATGCATGCTGTTACAAAAATTGTTGAAGGAAAAAAGATTTATTTAGAGGGCAACATGGAACAAAGTATTTTTAAACATCTTTATTGAGGTATGATAGCCATACAAGAAGCTATATGTATTTAAAGAACAATATTCATTTATCTGTGTATATACCCATGAAACCATCAGCACAACCAAGTTATTTGTCATACTCAAAATTTCCTCATGGCCTTTATAATATATTCTCCTACTCCTGTCCCTTTATACTGGCCTCACGATTCTATCCCCATCCCCAGCCAATCACAGCTACTTTCTGTGACTACAAATTAGTTCACATTTTCTAAAATGCTCTTTGAATGGAATAACATAGCATGCACCATACTCTTTTTCTTCTGGCTTCTTTCACTCAGCATTTGTGAATCATCTAACTTGTTGTGTGTATCAAGTTTATTCATTTTTATTGTTGAATAATATCCACTGTATGGATATACTAACATTTGTTTATTTATTCATCCGTTGATGAACTGTGAGTTGTTTCCAGTTTTTTATTATAACTAATAAAGCTGTTGTGAATACTCATGTGCACATCTTTGTATGAACATATGTTTTAATTTCTCTTGGGGAAATACCTAGGAGTGGAATGGCTGGATCATATGGTAAGTGTATGTTTAACTTTTTAAGAATTGCTAAACTATTTTCCAAAGCAGTTGTACTGTTTTACAATCTACCAGCAGTATATGAGAGTTGCAGTGCTTATCCTTTGCAATGCTTGATTTAGCCAGTGTTTTTAACTTTAGCCTTTAAAATAGGTACATATTGATAGCACATCATGGTCTTATTTCATATTTTCCTAATAAATATTAATGTTGAATGTCTTTTCAGGTGCTTACTTACTTACCATCTACGTAATATCTTTGGTGAACTGTCTGTTTAAATCTTTTGTTCATCTTTCTCTCAAGTTGTTTTGCTTTGTTTTTAGTTGTTGCTTTTTTTTTTTTTATTGAGTTTCGAGAGTTCTTTATATATTTTGGTATGAGTCCGTTATTAGATATTAAATTTGTTTGCAATTCTTACTAAACTACCAGGACACAGATATTCACATGAAAATAAATTGAAATGAACTTGTTTCTAATTTCCAACAAAAATTTAAAGAAAAATTTTTATAACTCTTGCTGTAAACAAGTATTATATAAGAGATTTTTTATTGATTCAAATATAAAAATCCCAAGAAACTTTGGATGAACTGAGATACAATAGGATATGATTTTTATAAAACTCCTTAATTTTTAGAATTGCCACGAAGTGCAAGCCTATTTCAAAGCAAATTAGAGGAAACTGAAAGAAATATTGACATGAACTCTGAAAATGGAGATGTTTGGATAACTTCTGTCCTCATGGCTTATGACTCCTTAAAATAAAAAGGACTGTTCTCTAGATTTCACTGAGGCAAATTCAGCATAGATCTAGCATGCCTGGAAAAACTCCACTGTGTTGATGTATATAACAGAGTTAAAGTACTGTTTTCTTGGCATAATATGGCCACATAGAGAAAGATGTATATGGCTCTTCCTCAATAAATGTTCTCACTACTTTGAAGTACTAGGATTCCCCCATAACCTTGCAGATATTTGCACAGTATACACCTAATGATGTTTTTTAAAGACATAGGCCCCAGAAAGTTAAGAAGACATAATGCTGTATGCCTAGAATAATAATTAACACTCTAAAGTGTTTTCTTCATTGTTGGTATGTTGGATCTTTTTCCACGTTCTTACAAAGAGAAACATTTTTGAATAAATAAATAAATGTCAAAACATGCTACATTTCCTTCATAAAAGAAAACTCTTCTCTGGTATTTTCTCTATTAACTTTTCCTGACTGCAAGGTTGCCATTCAATATAGACACTGAACACCAGCATGTAAATTATGGCCATTATCTGGGCTGAGAACAGGAAACTCTCCTCACCCCCAATAAGAACTTGCAATAGTAGTGTGAAAACAGGACATAAAAAAAAGTGTCACCGTAAAGTGTGATAGTAGAACCAATAAGAGCTGCAGTAATTGAGAAGAGTGAGCAGAGAAGAGGTAGAACATGAGCAGGATTTTGATATTTGGGTGAGAGTGAGAATGAGAATAAAATATATTAATTGAGAATGTGTGTCTTAAAGCCCTGGAGGCAAGTTCTGTGAATAAATCAATTGTTTTGTTTTGATAGGGTTGAAATCTGGATAGGTATCTAAGAGTCATATACAAAAGACTATGAATGCCAATCGATGACAATTAAACTCTTTGTTTTTGAGGCAAAGCTATTTAAAAATAGTATTAACAGAAAATTAAAACAAGAGATTTTAATTTTAAAAAGACTGACCTATTGCATTTTTCTTTCATAGAGTACACTTTTGGTGTTCCCTTTAAAGAGTCATTTCTTATATTCCAATTAGTAACACTTATTACAAAGCTATAGTAATCAAAACAGTGTAGTACTGGCATAGGCTAGAAATATAGGTCAATAGAATTGAGACCAAGAATAAATCCATATGTCTATGTCCAATTGATTTTTTTACAAATGTCAAGATTGTTCAGTGGAAATAGTCTTTTCAAAAAATTGTGTTGTGACAATTTGATATCCATATATAAAAGAATGAAATTAAATTATTTTCTTTATGCCATATTAAAATGAACTCAAAATGATTTAATCTAAATATAAGAGCTAATACCATAAAACTCTTAGAGAAAAATATAGGGTAGAATCTTCATGACCTTGAATTTAGTAATGGATTCTTAGGTATGAGACCAAAACCATGAGTAACAGCAATGATAACAATACATTACTGAACTTAATAAAAATGTAGAAATGTCATGATTCAAAGGAAACATTCAAGAAATGAAAAGATGACATGTAAAATCTGAGAAAATATTTGCAAATCATATTATCTGTTAAGAGTAGAGTATCAGGAATATATAAAGAACTCTTCAACTGAACAACAAAAAATTCAAACTGCCCAGTTTAGAATTGGGTCAAAAATTTGAATAGCCATTTTTCTAAACAAGAAATACAGATAACGAACAAACACATGAAAAGATGTTCAACATTATTCATTAGAGAAATGCATATCAAAATCACAGTGAGATATCACTTCATAGTCATTAGAATGGCTACTATAAAAAAAAAAACACAGAAAATAACAACTGTTGGCAAGGATGTGGAGAAATTAGAAATCTCACACATTGTTGCTGTTAAGGATGTAAAATGGTTCAGCTACTATGGAAACAGTTCGGTGATTTCTCAAAAAGTTAAACATTGAATAATCATATGACCCAGTAATTTCTCTTCTAGGTATTTACCCAAAAGAATTGACAATAAGTACTTAAACACTTGAACATGTATGTTTATAGCAACACTATTTGCAATAACCAGAAGGTAGAAACAACTCATGACCATCAATAGATGAATGGATAAACAAAATATGGTCTGTATATACAATGGAATATGATTTAACCATAAAAATGAATGTAGTACTGATATATAGTACAACAGAAATGAATCTTGAAAACATTATGTTGAGTGAAAGAAACCAGACACCAAAGGTCACATATTATATGCTTTTATTCATATAAAATAACCGGAATAGGTAAATTCATGAAGACAGAAAACTGATGGTTTCCAGGGGCTGGAGGGCAAGAATGGATAATGGAAAGCAATTGCTAAATCGTTATCAAATTTTCTTTTGGGGTAATAAATGTTTTGGAACTAGACAGAAGTAGTGGTTCCACAACACTGTGAATGAACTAAATGCCACTAGATTATTCACTTTTAAAAGAGCTAATTTTGTGTTAGGTACACTTCCCATAAAAAAAAAAGTTTTTTAAAAATCACCTCAATTTGAAGACATTGGAAAGTGATTGAAGTAGGACTTGATAAGCCCCGGTCCTGAGGAGAAAGGAAGTGAACATAAATGATTCTGACATTTATTGGTTCTTCTGCATCAAACCATTTGCTGATTCTAAGAATCATCTCAGATACTAAATATTTGAAATGAATGAAGTAACTGACAGGAACCGAAGCTCAGCAAAATTTTCTATAATTTGATGGGGCTAAGAGTGGGTGTGGGGTATGAAAAAAATTAGAATCCTGTTTCTAATAATGAGGGAAAGTTCGAAGAGTTACAATCTGAAATAAGGATGAATTAGAAATAGATCAGCTTCAAATAGACCAACACAGCTACAAATTATCTCATTTCTAATTATATTAAGATTATGCTTCTATCCTAAAAGAAAGGAGGAAGATAAAATCTAGGTCTCTAACACTACTGAATGTGTTTGTTGAGGTAATAAGAGCAAAAATGGAGTGGAAGAAATAGACTTGAAGTGGAGATAACGGAACCAACCATCTTCCATCAATTTGTGTGAGGATAGGGAAGGAGTCAGAAAGAAAAGGCAATTTGGACTCAGAATTACAAATTGGGTATCTAGAAGGCTAGTAGCGGTATAAATTGAGTAGGACGTAACACAGGAGGAGTAGGTTTAGGAAATGAAAGAGCTAATAAGTTTGGATGGGGATTTATTACACTTTGAAGTATCTGTGGATTTGTTCCAGGTGGAGATGTGTCCTATTACAGGAAAAGAGTCTAGGAAAACAATATTTTTTATATGTCTGGACCTGACTCTTTGCATTTGCCATCACTGGGCAGCCTGAATATGCATGATGTGAACGCCACCTGTTAAAGTTCATCTGAAATAGCTATGTGGTGAAAGTCTAAGACGTACAAATAGTCATGTTGGTAATAAGCTCTTCTAAGTGCAAAAAGGAAAAGTGAATTTATAAAAGTGAAAAGGAAGTATTACTTTACATTTTTGAAGTAGGATTCTTAAAACTCATAGTCAATTTTTAAAAAGTATATGTCTCAGTGTCATTTTCTCATTCAGCTAGAAACTTGATGATACTCAAATATCAGTATAAACTGGAAATATATCCTCTTTTTCAGTTTGAATGTTACAGAAGACATTCTTTTCTCAATCCCAGGTTATATACAAAGTTTCAATAGTATTTGAAAACTGCGTAGACTAAAAGATTTTCATTTTCAATTGTTTGCTAGCCTTTATCTAAGTTACATTTATCTGAACACACTAAAATCTGTTCTTTTCTTTCTCAGCATATTTACATAAGAATCCATTTCCAAACAATTTTGAGAAAAAGTGATTCATAAATCAGCACTGGGCCATATAAGGAAGCAAACGATTGATGAAAACGATTAATCCATTTAGAAGTAGGTAGTCTAAAGTAAAATATGTAATTTTTACATTTAATACAAACATATGCCTTATAAATATTTTATTCATTATAGTAAAGAGTGGCAGAGATCCAAAATTTGTGACTATTGGATACATATGAAGAATGAATAAGAAGGGGGATTACTCAGCTACTTATATTTCATCCCATAATTGTGTCCTCCTCTCAGAGTTCCTCAGTGCAAAGAAAAACCATGTGGAACTCAATAGAGGCTCGGAGTGAGAATCTCAAATAGAACCAGATGAAGGCTTGGAAAACACTGGCAGTGAAGGGGGTTCGAGTAAAAGGAGAAATGAATTCTACCAGGGAAATGTTCTTGAAAGGTACAATAAAACAAACAAAACCACCCATGGAGTTAAAACCATATCCAAATGTTTATAAATATGGATGTACCGTGTGGAATAAGTAGAATGTGACCCCAATGTCTGGTGCTGCTGGATGTGGCTGGACATAAAACACAATGACATGTTAACATCTTCTATATGGCAATTTAACAAGAAAGGAGGTGAAATTATTTTCCTAACAAAATTCACTCAGATAAGATCTGTAGCCATAATCAACCATACAGATATATCCTCAATTAGTAAAATTACTCCTTTAGATCTTCCACATAAAACTAATTAATGGAAAATATACTTCTGATTATATTTTGAATCTCAATGAATCCTTAATAGAAGGCCATAATATTTGTTTATTAAGTATGAGTATTTTGTGAAATGTCATTTTAACTGTGAAAGAGATACAATTTTGGTTGACAATTTCTGTAAAGGTAATTTTCACGTAAAGCTAACAATACCTAACATTGTACCTAATTTTCAGGAAATGGATTTATAGACATTTTAGAAAAAGAGCTATGACCAATGACAAAACAGTAATTCACTGACTAATGAAGTGGTAGTAACTAAAATATAGACACCAAGTAGAAGCAGGAAATAAGAGTAAACATTTTTTCCCAAACAAGGGAAAAACTAGTATGGAAACCAGTTTAAGACATGAATTTCTAGTGGAAATTTAAGATATGGTACTTAAAGGTAAGAAGTTATATTTGAAAGAAAAATATAAATGAACAATGTGTTTTTATAAAATACTATTTTTATTGTCTTGTACAGCCACTAAGGCAAATTTATAAAGTACAAGTATTATGTCCAGTATCTGCATCTTCCCTCTTTGTTCAATTTCTCCTCCCTTTCTTGCCATGTTTCTCCTACTTATTAAAACAAATAATTTGTATTTTAATTTTTTTATTTTTTTCTTTAGGAGGGAAATAGATCACTGAGTGGATTTATAATGTGGTAATATCCTAGAAAAAAATGTCTTTTCGAAGGTTAGAATGCAAAGTAATCATTTTCAAATAGAGCGATTTTAAATACTCAGAGATTAGGGGGGCGATCTCCCAGTGTCCCTTCAATTTCAGTCTCTGTTTCAACATTAAAGATTAACCAACAAGAGACTTATAATTGTCAGTAGATCTGGTTCCTTCAGCCTTATCAGATTCTCGAGGTCAGAGAATACATATACCAACACTGACTTTTGGAGAACTCATCTCAAATGCACCTTTTCACCTAGCTAGATTTCCAAAAACAAAGTAGAGTGAAGCCTAGATGTAGTCAAAATATGAAGGTCAAGGAACAGTTTCAGAATGGAAATGCATGATGACAGTGTATTAAGTGTGATAGTTTAGTTTTGACCCAGAAGATGAGAAAATGCTAACCAATTTATAGTAACAACTTCCCAAATCTCATTCGGTAATTCTGATCCATTGTGGGATGAGAAATAAGATACTGAGCTAGCTGGAATTGACAAAGAATAAGCTTCCTGCTTTAAGTCTCTTAGCTTTAATAGACCCACTGGATTCATGATGAAGAAGGGGCCTTTTAAATATCCTGTTTGTGGAAGTTTGCCTGGGCTACAGTGGCTGAAATTTTAGCTGAGACTAAATGGTATGTTAATTACAATAATTTGCTAATCTAATGACATTTCCTTTGAGATTAGATGGGTTAATAAGAAAATTCCTTCTACCTAATATACTTGTTTAAGAGGCTATTTTTGGAGCGGTCAAAACACAGGTTTGGGGGTTCAACAAACGACTATGAGCCCCAGCTCGGCCATTTAGTGGCATGTGTGTTTAGGCACAATGCTTCATTCAACTTGCTAATCTTTAATTATTTCATCTGTAGCCTAGGACAATACCAGAGTCCTCTGATAGAGCTGCTATAAGACTTAAATGACATAACATAATAATTATATTTCAAATAGTAAATAGCTTACACAAAATAAGCAATAACAAAGTTAGATTCTTACAGTGATGATGAATACTTTTTATCATAGTTGACTTATCTATACTCATACTTTAAAATTTGAGAGGTTTTTCTAGCTTTATATGAGTTAGCATAGTATCAAATGTAAAATTGTAAAAGCCTATAGTAGTTCAACTTAATTAATATATTAAAAAAAAATAACTTAGTAATTTTGCCTTGCAGGGAGCTAAAAACTCCATTGCAAATTGAGGACTCTTTGATAACAAAATGATTCCATTTAATAACTATGAAAAACCATTTTTGACTAATTTTGCAAAATTTATTTCTGTATTGTGAGATCGGTAGTCATACTTTTCAGGTCACTTTTCCTCCTTCATGAACTTTCCAGAAAAAAATATGTATAATTGAGAAGATATTTTAATGAGGAAATATATAACTCTGATGTAGTCTATATCTTTGATTTAAAGTAAAGCTTATTCTGTCATTGATGGTGGAAGTTGTTTGGAGGTTTTACAGCTTTGCTATGCAATCTGACCTTTGTAACACCCCCAAAATGGAATGCTTACATGACACATTTAAATTCCATTTTATAATATGGTATGCCATTCTTTTTCAACATAACATAGTCATTTCAGACAATGGTCAGCCTGACACCTGATTTCACTTTAACAGCACCTGCCCAGAGTATAATTAGTATTCCAGTTTTTAAAAAAAGAACTTCCATACTGCACAGATGGCATTCCTCATACCAGACAAGCAACGATGTATGTTTGGAAACCAGCCAAAATGTCTGCGAAAATTGTGAGAACTTCAAGACAGACATCTGAGCAGAAGGAAAATGTTCCCTTTTCTCCCAAACCATAAATGAACATCTGTTAAAGCCTAGTCTTTTTAACTTTTCTTTCTACTTATTCTCATCCAACGTGGTATATATGAGTGTCATTTCAAAGACTGTAACCAAATTTTTGTTTTGGCTGTTACACCCATATACTACCCACTTAAAAAATGTTCCAGAGCTACATTTTACAACTAATTTAGATTTATAGCTATTTCTTTGAATGGACCTCATGTCGTTTCATTCATGCATTAATTCAACAAATATTTATTGATTGCTACAACCTATCAAGCTCAGAGTCAGCGTTTATAATTGTGCAAATTACACAGTGAATAACTCCAGGGGGTATCATTTGTTTCACAATTAGCATGTAGTTTTACAGTGGTCACTATGATCACCAGGCATTGGCATTCTAATATTTTGAGGCAGGAGTACCTTTATATAAGTCACACAAATTCAGGATATGGACTGGTGGTGGAGCGTCCAGGGACTGCTCAAGGTGCTAGAGATATAGTAATAAATACAATAGACACAGTCTTTGCTCTTATGAAGCCTGAAATCAGTAGGGGAAGAAATCAGCAGATATTTACCTAATAGCTAAGAAGAAAAACAATAGTACTTGAAGGGGTAGAATGTGACAGGTGGTGCCACTTCATTTAAGATCAGAAATTGCCTGTATGAGGAGGTGGAGACCTAAAGGAAATGAGGTAATAAGTACTATATATGTGGTGGAAGAGCATTTGCAGCTAGGGAACTAGGGGATGTAAGACCGGAATCAAAGGAGAGTGAACTCAGAGCTGATGAATTCTTCTGAAAGACATTAAGTTGATGATACTGTTATAAAATTTGTAATGTCATGAGCCAATTGTCTTTGTCTATTGAATATATAAGATGTATTTTTAATCTTATCATTTTAGATAACATGCACTCTGTCCACTTTTTCAATTGTTTTAAACACCAAAACATTTTTATATCGTATAGATCTGAGATCATAAAAAAATTACTGTATTCCAATGTTGGCAAATCCAAAGAAACTTTAACTCTGCCCTAAAAACTGAAATCCAAGCAAATAATTTACCTGGGATTAGTAGTCGAGCTTTAAATAATGTGGATATAATGCTTCATAAAACTGGGCAAATGATATATTTTCAAAATTAACATTTGTAGTAAACATAAAAGAGGCATATAATCACTATTTACAACTATCAATATCACTTACACATATGCAAAAATACAATGTATGTTTAAATAATTCTAAGATAATGTAATCGTTCTTAAACCTTGTGATTTTGCCTTCTTTTAAAGCAAATACCAGTTTACATCAGTGAATTTAGTTCATAAGGCAGAAGTATCAGTACAACCTAAAGCTGATGTTATATTACATTATATTTAAATCACTGTATCTCCCTCACATGAAGTAAATATGACAATAATTTATATTTGCAAATTTATTCTCTTTTGGAAATTGTTTCTGGAAACCACCTTCAGCAATATTTTAATGAGAGTTTACAGAGCTTGCTGATTATATTGTGATGCAATCAAAATTTTTCTAGAATTTTTCTTGACCTAGTTTCAAGCTGGATTTGAATAGAAGTTAACTATAAAGGAGAAAAGTAAGGTATAAAAGAAAAATTATGTTTACTCTTAAAAATAAATTCTCAATGTATTTAACATTTTAAATATCAAAATGAGAGTATTGTAAAATTATATCATAATAGAGAAATACTTAGATTTTTTAAAAAGCCATATTTAAATCTAGAAGTACATATTTTACAGGTTTCAGAGTTTGGTGTAGCAATCTTTTTCTGGGGCCATTTTGTTCTTTCATCCACTACCTCTAGCATTATTTTAAAGAACCAAAAGCAGAAATGTTGAGGTACCCACAAAGGGAACTGTTCAATATTCTGGTCAGCTTTAGGCACAAAAATGTGAAATCATACCAAAAAAACATTTTCATAAAGTATTGACAGATTGATCCTACATATTTCTAACATTAATAAGATTTAGAATGTTTAGAATATCAAACTAAAAGCTAAATTCTTAGTAGCTCTGAATTTATTTTTATTTATAGATTGCTTTTAACTAAAAGAATGCAGCAAAACAAAAAATACAATTATTCCCCAAATTGTTCAAGGAATTATACCAATTATTTGTATTCAATAGTTTAAACATTACATTGTAATCTAAATATGACTCGCCTCAATGTTAATTATTTTGATACCATTTTATTAGAAAATGTCACAGCACGAGTGACTTATTTATTTATTTATTTATTTATTTGATATTTAAAAATACACACATGCACACTTGGACTCATCAGCCTAAGTATATTTAGAAATTAAAGTGAAAATATTTTACAGTAAACCTTTTTAATCACTGCCTTAGGACACTCTGTCAACTTGTTATTTTATTTTAGATCTATTGTTTCTTTTCAATGTCTATGAGAAGAAATTTGGCATTTACCACTATAAATATGCCAGCAATTTTTTAAATGTTCTTGAAAACCAGTAGCATTAAAAACATAAAATACATATTTTTATAATTTGCTTTATTTTTCATCTGCCCTTTATTTTCATCCTATTAACTTAAGGAAAGCTCTTATTGAACTTCGCAAGTAATTCCTACATTTGGTTTATGTAACATCATTCAATAGTGTATTAAAATTGTAGTTGGGATTATTTTTAGTGCATTTAGTTTGTTTTTGAAAGACAAAATGGCAAACTCATGTCTTAGGTCTCTGAAGGAGAAAATATAGGCTGAAAATCCTAGGTAAATATGGGAAAAGGTAACTGGGGTCATGATAATAATGAGTTAAAAATATGTGGATAAGCTTTCGGAAAAACTTTGTAGTGTTCATCTCTCTGAATCCTGCTGGAAAAATGACGATTCCATACTGTTTTCGGAGAAAGGTACTTTCATGTTATATAAATTTCCACAGAATGACAAGGTCTGAGACAAAATAATATGAAAAGCGCATTATGTGAAGAGATACCATAGCAAGCCAGGATCCCAGTGTAGAATAAAATCACATAGAGTTCTTTTAGATTTTGTCATTTGTGGAGTAAATTAAATGTGGTAGCACATTGAGAATATCTTGTTTCCTTACAGAATTTTAATTCTAGAAGAATGTTGAGGTATTATCTAGCAACAAACCTATGCACCACTTTTAAGATAAAGAGTACTAAAATACACTGAAAAGATAGCAAATTTGCCTAATTAAAATTAATCTAGCCTGCTTTTTAACTTGTCCATGTGTCGTCGTTGTGCTAATGCATTCTAGTATCTTATGTGGTGGATCATTTCAATCCATTATGAATAAAATGATGCCCCCTTTTGGTCAGCCAGTGGACTGTCCTGCCTGGTGATTCTTCATGTTTTCTGGAGTTAAATTTCATTACATCATTTTAAAATAGCTCACAATTCTCTAATAAAAGCATGGACCACAGTACAAATGCCTCACATTTCCTAAATGTCCTGTCTATTCAGAATTACTTTTTCCTATTTCATTTATCACACTAAACTGTAATTCTGATATCTTTCTATTTAGCCTCAACCCTTAGCTCTCCTTAGCTGTTCCTAAGAGATCCTTTCCTCTTATTTCTGAATATTATTTTCCTGCTAAAATAAATCATCCTCTACTTCATCCCTATTAAACTCAATTCAGGTTTTATCTTCCCACTTCTTCAATCTGTCAAAATATTTTGAATTTAAATCCTACAATAAGAAAGTCAGTCCACCCAAGTAGAAGTCATCAATGCAAATATACTTTGTATTCATTCAAGCAATTGATAAAAGTGTCTGTTTTATGCCTGAAGATGTCAATCTGAATAGTTTTCCAAAATTAATTTGGAAATATTGCCAACTGCTGTGATAAAATTTATTACACAAAGGGAAATGTGATACCATCTAATTACTTTTTTTTTTTTTTTTTTTTTTTTGGTCAATCTCCCATTCCACAACAAACAAAATAAATTAAATAATGAGGTTTTGGAAATTTTACCAATTAATTTTCTCTATTTCTATTTCTGATTAGTTAGGGAGAGGAAAAGCTGCTGTATATTTTCGTATGTTTCTGGTTAAAATATGAAACAAATGAAAAACAATGTTATAAAGTTATAAGTAGGACTTAGATGTCCAATGTATGTGCAATCATGCATGATACAAAATATGTTAGGTTAATATAATCTTTGGTTTTTTTATTGGTAATGTCCATAGAACTGAGAATTCTAATTAGCTTTTGAAGCTTATTTTTCACATCAACAACTCTGGATATTGAGACTTAACAATTATTGGATTAATTCACATTTATTATATATAAGTTTAAAAATATATGATGGTTTTATTTATCTCATTGCAGTGAATAATATTACTTTCTCCCCTACTTTTATCTTTGATTTAATAAAACAAAAAAATCCATTTGGCATATTCTTTAAATCAAGAAAATGGCTTAAGATATATACCTATTCTTATATGATCATTGATTACCCAAGGTTTTATTTTTTATAATAAAAAATTTTAGAAATAAAAAGGTAGATGATTCATTAATTTATGATTATCTAGATTTATACACATGTAGATGAATTTGGGACTTTCTTAAGAATTTATATTAAAATCTGTAAAAATTTAGGAAATCACAGTAGGGAGACCAACATTATTTACAAAGGATCATTTATTAAACACTTTTTTTTTTACAAAATACAAAGATTGTTGTTCTGCATGATACATCATATATGAAAAATAACGTGTTTTTACTGAATTTTATTTGAAGACATTTAAGATTTTATTGTTTACCAAATGAGGAATCAGTTTTGTTTTGCAACTTGTCTAACACCATCATCAATCAGGGGAAAACTTTTCCTTGATAATTAAATGATATTCATAATAGCTAACATTTTATAGAAATAAAATCAGACAATGTCTGTCATACAAAGCTTTTTCTGCAAGGTAACTGATTTGCCTATGATCCTAAATTTTTTTTCAAGCTATAAGATAGGAAGAATTGAGGAGCTAGGTAATTTTTATAATAATGTTATTAGCAGCAGTTGATAGAAAATGCAACATAAGATTTGTTTTGTCTGTGGTACAAGAATATGTCCTATCAGACTCTAACGTATTTTTCTCTACTTGAACACAAGTAAGCATGTGCTGATTGTTTCTGGGATGACAAAATGTATAAAAAGACAAGAAGCTGGTTCTGGTTGTCATCATAAGTGCCTATTTTTATCAGCTAATATGAATGCATTGCTAAACTTAGTGAAGACAGGAAAATGGCTTAAGAGTAATATATACAGAGTTAAAATACATTTTTTTAATCCACTTAAAAGTGATTTCAGGCACTGTGGTTGTTCAGGATATAATGTTTCACGGTTTATTCTTGATAGCAATTTAATCATCAGTGCAAGCAAAAGCAAATACCTGCCCACTGTCATACACATCACCTTGTACATCTGGAATGTTCAAAGCAAGTTCATCTTCTGCATCTTCATTCTGGATGCATCTTGAATAAAAAATATCTCACAGTTTGCTCTTGATAGCAATTTAATTTTCAGTGCAAGCAAAAGCAAACACATACCTGTTCACTGTCATAGACATGACCAACCCATCTGGAATATTCAAAGCCAGTTAGTTCACCTTCACCATCTTCACTGTGGAAGCATCTTTAATAAGTGGCACTTAGTGTAAAACCTTCTATAAATCATGAAAAACAGACTAGAGATGCCTGAATTGAGTAATATTAAAAATCACTCTCATAGTCATCTCTCTGTGTAAACGATGTTTGAGTAAGGCTTGCCATCGCAACATTCCTTTCCTGAGAATGGAGCTGATCCTCTCTGTGTATATCATAAGTGTGCATGCTCTGAGCTGTGGTCACTGTCATGGCTGTCTTCATTTGCTAGAGAGTCCCCTGTTTGCTGGAGGGTGGCTGCACTAATTCCCGAAAGCTCCGAAGGGAGAAGTGTTCCTTTTTTCACATTCACCAGTTCCTTTTCTCGAGCTGCAGCTCCTTGCTGTCCTCCTTTAACTCTCTTCCACTTCATTCTCCTGTTCTGGAACCAGACTTTCACCTTTAACAAAGAAAAAGAACAAACGAGCAAAAAAAAAAAAAAAAAAAAAAAAGAAAAAGAAAAGAAAAAGAAAGAAAGAAAAAAAAGAAAAAGAAAATTAAACGGACATTGCTTTTCAACTTTTTTGTCGTCAACAAAAAATAGCTCCTCACAGACTTACACAAAGACTGTCAAGGAGTGACTATGACAGTGAACCAATATTGAATTTAATCAGGTCCCATGTTCATGATAATAACTTTTAAACTTTAAGAAGGTACATACGAAGTACATTTCAATTTTATGGCACACAATGTAAAAATTAGATGAGAAAGAATTCTCTCATTTTAGGTTATTCAAAGGTATTTGGCTTTATAGTTTTTATGAATTAGAGTTAACATTTCTTAAAATTTATATTTCAGTTATATGTAACATACAATATTATATTAGTTTCAGGTGTACAATATAGTGATTAGACATTCATATACCTTACAGAGTGATCACCATGATAATTCTAGTACCCGTCTAGCACCATATATGGTTATAATAATTTAATAATGATCTTGGTCAAACATTTTCTTTCCCAAGTTCTTTGACTTGACATCTAGCTGTCAGTTCCTGAACCAACTTAAAACAAGTTCCGGGAGCTACCGATGAAGGTGTATCTGAAAGTTTGTTCTGTGCCACTGTAGTCCACTGCTGCATTCATAAAACTTTATTTGAGCATTCCACCTCAGAATGAGTCTGTCTTCTTTTGAACCATTCATTTTTCTGCCTTTCCTACTTTTGTTTTACTTTGCATATATATGATTTCGAGGTAGCATTTGTTAAACGCTAATACTGAGATTATAAGTTCTTGTATTTGTGTTTGATAAATATATGAAAGAACTTCTCTGAGTATACATTCAGGAGTTACATCAATGGGTCACAGGGTGCATGAATGTCCAACTTACATGAAATACATAAAAATTATTTTCCAAAGTTGCATCAGTTTAAGCCCCCATAGTCCAGTGTATAAGAATTCTTATTGATCCACATCTTTGCCAACATCTGGAGTTATCAGTCAATTTTCTTCCAAATGACTATAAATGTTATTTAACCATGTTCTTATTTTGTATTCCTAATTACTAATGAAGTAAAGCATCTTTAAAATATTTATGGCCTATGTGTATTTCTTCTCTTTTGAAATGCCTTTACGTATTTTGTTTGCATCGAATTATTTTTAATTTTATTATATTCTTTATAGACTTTTAAAATATGTTCTGGTTCATATATACAATGGAATACTACTCACCCATAAAAAAAGAAATCCTACTATTTGCAACAACATGTATAGACCTAGAGGTTATTATGCTGAGGGAATAAGTCAGACAGAAAGATAAATACCATATGATTTCACTTACATGTGAACTCTAAGAAACAAAAGGGACAAATTAATCAAAAACAGACTCACAAATATAGAGTACAATCTGGTGACAGCCACAGGGGAGGGTGATGGGGGTGCTGGGAGAAAGCAGTGAAGGGTTAAAGAAGTACAAATTAGTAGTTGATAGAGGGTCACAGGGATGGGGAGCATGACATATGGAATGCAGATAGCAGTAAGGTAATGGCTATGTGTAGAGTCAGAGGGAAGACAGAGTGATCAAAGGGATCATTTCATAAACTATATAAATGTTTAATCAATGTATTGTATACTTGAAACTAATAATAAAATTTTAACAAAATGTTCTGAGTGCTAATATGGCTGCTACTATATACTCTCAAAGTATTGTTTCTTTTTCTGTCCCTTAGAGTCTTTTGATGATCAAAAAATCTAAAATTTAATATATTTAAATTTATTAATTGTTTCTGTTATACCTATTACTTTTATGTCTTCATGAAGAAACTTTTCTGCTGAGGCCATTATTATTCTATGTTGTCTTCTAAGAATTTTAACATTTGTATTTTGAATTGAAGTACTGATTTGAGTATACATTACAAATAAAAAAACCTAAAATTACTTTTTCCATATTATAACACATTGTTCCAGGACCATTTATTAAATAGTTCACCTTTTTCTCAGTGATCAGTGTTTCAACTCTGTCATAAATCAAGTTTCCACATATGTACAGCTTTAGTGATGCACTCAATTTTCCTATCCCTGTGACAAAATCACAATCTTAATTATTTTAATTTCATAATAAATCTTTATATCTGGTATAGATAGTTCTGTTTTATTCTACTCCAGAAATATTTTGAATATTTTCCATTTATGTTTTAGAAGCAATCTCAATTTCCATAAATGTACAGTGCTAAAAAGAAAGTAAAATAAATATAAATTTCCAAAGATGTATTTATTTTAGTGTTCTTCTAGTCACAATACTCCAACAAAACTATACAGTTTTCTCAAATGTTTGCACCAAAAAAAAAACTAAACGTTTCTCAACTCCAGATTTTCAGTGATCTATTACATTCTAATTAAAACCTCATATCATACATTACTCATACACATATTAATCCATCTGACAATAAAAAACTAAGAAAATGTAGAAAAAAGGACTAATTATAACTCAGAAAATATAGTAAAACAAGACTGATTAAAAACTAGCTAATGGATGTCTATGTACTATTACCTAATAAGAAAACATGCCTACTTAGGGTTAAGAAACCATAATAAAAGGTGCTATTTATCCATTACTTCTAACACTAACAATTTTTTCAGATATTTTTAACATTATTCCTATTTTACAGAAGAGGAAGTTGAGATTCAAAGGTTAAGTGACACCTAAGATAACACAGATGGGAAAATATGGTGCCAAAATTTAATCCTGGGGTTTGTTTGGCTTTAGATTCTGCTTTTATTTCTATTTTATTTTATGGTATTTTTTTGTTCCTGTTATATTTCAAACTCCTACATTTTAAGCATTCAGATGAGATCAGGCGTGTTAAGGGTGGTAGGGCCGTAGGCAAGCATTCAGATCGGAAAAGTAAAGCATATAAAGTATGTGAACTCCAACCATATGATTACTATCATTCAGGTAATTCTCCCACTCGATATAATTAGGTTTGTAAATATGACACTATTTTCCTGTACTATAATTTACGTAATTATGCTACTCAATTTAATTACCTTTGCAAGCTTAACGTTGCATGTTGCATTAGATCTTTTCCGCATGAGTTGGGTTCTACTCCTGGCTTCACTTCTGACTTTCTGTGTGAATTCAAGAAAATTATACTTCTCTCTGCCTCAATTTTCATATTTGCAATATTGGAATAATAAGCCTTTCAAGATTCTCCATAGGGACATTTTCTCCATGGACAATTCCAGATGGAAGAAACACATCATCATCATTGTCACCAAGAGCTGAAACATCCAGTCAAAACAATGTTGGCAGAAAATGAGAGAAATAGATTTCTCAAAATCTATGCTTATTTCCTTTTGTGGGAGAAGGAGATACAGTAATTCTATAATATCGATATAAAAACTTCTCTGTGCAATTTTAAGTGAAAAAAATGTAAGAATATGGTTTTAATTTTAGAAATAGTAAGGCTTTTTTGTGTTTTCTATGTTACCATGTGAAATTTTGCCACTTTAATTTTTTAAAACAGACTGATAAAAGACTTCATAGTTTTCAGTAGTAGCTATATATACACACACATATATGAATAAATGCATACTAAATATATATACGTATACATGTGAAAGTTTTTGATAATTATATAGTAATTCTAACACCTTTATATACTATTTTCTTTAGGAGTTAGATTACATATTTTATACTAGAACTCTATGAATTAGTAATGGAAAGAAAAAAGCAACAAATCCATGATGGGTACTTCTTATAAAAATAAGAATAAAGAACTTCAAAAGTCAATATATTCAAATTGACTTTCACATATATTACAAAATATTGGGGTAGATTGAAATAAAGAGAGGAAGATTTTTGGGAAAAGGATGTTTTTCTATGAGCATCACATTATTAAAAAAATAAATCCAGAAAAGCAATCATGGATTTGTCAATGTTGCTATTATAATAACAACACAGTTTTATAAATAAAGACACTTTATAGTTTAATTTAGTATCACTTTCTAATTCAGCTTAACTGGTTAGATTGAAAAAAATAGCTTTTGCTTTGTTTTATTTTTAAGGTAGCTAATGCTTAGTTATTTAAATGCCTGACAAGTTATTAAAAAAATATATGCTATTTACTTTTATTAAAATTTTTAAGCATTTTTTTATATAATAATCTGCATTTAAGTAGAATAAAACTAATCTCACATGTCCTTGGTGACTTGAAATATCTATGTAGTCATACATAGATCAAAGATGGAAGGAATTGGAGTAAGAAATGTACAAATAAGTAAGACAAAGTCCTGACTCTCAAGGTATTCACAGTCGAGAAAAGAAAGAGACGTAAATAACAGTATACTGACTGAATTCGAAGCCTCTCACATAAGGATTAGCTTCTATTTTACAGAATACCCTTCAACTGTTTACTGGTCTAGTTGGAGTTGTTGCCACTCCTCTTTTGAGACATACCCCCAGTGGTTCATGAGATAACATAAAACTCTACCCTTGTGCTCAATGACCCACACTGCCATGATGCCATATTGTTATTACAACAAATTATTTCTTTCCTCTGGGAATCTCATGCTCTTACTGTTACTGGCATCTAGTGTGCCTTCTGAAATTTTTATCCTAGTAAGCTAGGGTAACACCTAGGTTCTAGAAAATCTAATCATCAAATATTTTGTATACAATTAAAAATATTTGTCCATCTTGGAGCATGATACATAAATTTTGTGAACTGTTATTATTTTATTGAGGCTTAAAGCCAATTTTATCTTCTAGTCTGCAATTTCTTCGAAAAGTGCTGAATAAATGAGGGTTTTTAAAAATATTTTATTTTTTCAAGCTTGAATCTAAGGCAAGAGTGTATATAAAGTGTTGTGCTACACAGTACAATCAACAACTCAGATAAAAATAAACTATTCCAAAATCTGAGTAATGAAAAAAATACTATTATTTATGAAATCAAAGAACTATGAACCAAAACTTAATATCTCTGCATGCAGATAATATTTTTTTTCAAAAAAATCTTCTTGTTAAAAAGTTAAAAAAGTAAATAATAGCTAGCTGTATTAGTAGTGAATATTTAAATGTTTAGTTATAGACCTTTTCAGAACATCTGCTTATTATAAAGAAGTCTCGCTTTTTATCCCTTCACTGACAAAATATTTAGTATTTGCATTGCCTTGTTGATCAAACTCCTTTTTAAATAAATAGGAAAAAAAATATTTATTCACATCTTGACTCTATTTACTGAAGAAAGCAGCCCTATGAATTTTGCTGTAATTAACTCATTTGAATAAGGTATTTCAGAATTTAGAAATCATATTTTTTGTCTTCGATAAAAATAGTGTAAATGAGAATCATTGCTGCCATTTGTCTCTGTATTTAATTTATTTAATCATTTACATTATAACCTTCTATGTATTAGTTCACATTCCTGTCCTTTTAGGGCTCACAACATATCACAGAACACAAATGAAATATGTATCTCTATTGTCACATCATTTCCTAAGATTAGCAGAGGCAAATTGATTGATCAAAAGTTAAATCCATATAATTCCATAACCTATATTTTAATATAATAAATGTCTGTCTTTTGAAGAAATAATAACACTAAACATCGACATGAAAATTGAATATTTCAGTGACATATCTAGATGTTTCTAAATATCTAGAATATATAAATTTAATATTCTGACTTTCTATTTGTATTTGAGAACTTGAAATACTGTAGACATTAGCAGATATTTATTCACATCTTTAATATATGAAAACATGCAAAGAGTAATTGTTTAAATACCATTTTCAGGTTTAATCACATCTCCTGTGATTAATTTGGCAACTGATCTGGTAAGGTAAATAGGTCCTAGAAAGACTTACCCAAGTAATACCGTGTCAAAGTCAGTAGCTGAATTGAAGAATTAGAATCAAGAATGCTCTATAAAGTAACGATATAAAAGGAGAAAGAAACTTCTTTACTCTTCCTGCCTGAATAGATAGGTTTACATCTGATTAAAAGAAGGAATCTTTAGTTATCTTCAAGAAGCCAGTGGGAGGGAGCTACTAATGGATTCTGCTGTTTCTACAGTAGTGTAACATGTGGTTGGGAGGTGGTTGTGTGTGTGTGTGTGTTGGAGGGAGAACAAGGTTAGGACATATTTCATGACTAAAGATTGGATATTTTTTAGTATTTTTTTATTATAAAAAATAAATATAAATAACTTAAGTGTTCAAACTGGTAGTACATATTATCAAAGCAATATTAAAATTACTATATAAATTTAGTCATTAAAAATTGCTGTAAATCTCTGTGTTGATAATTAAAGACAACCGTAATACATAGGTTGGATGAAAATGGTAGATTATGACAATTTTTTTTTCAAATTAAATTTATTGGTTAATAAAATTATACAGGTTTTAAGTGTATGTTTCAATAATATATCATCTGTGTATTGCATTGTGTGTTCACCACCCAAAGTCAAATCTTCCATCACCATATATTTGACTCTCTTTACCTTTATCAATCTCTACCCCTTTCCCTTTGGTAACCACTAAACTGTTGTCTGTGTCTATGAGTTTTTGTTTGTCATGTTCGCTTGTTACTTTCAGTTTTATATCCTGCATATGATTGAAATCATATGATTCTCAATGTTTTCTGTCTGACTTATTTTGCTTAGTATAATAAACTCAGGATCCAACCATATTGTCACAAATGGCAGTATTTTCTTTGCTCACAGCTGAATTTTTAATTTATGCACCACATCTTCTTTATCCAATCATCTATCAAAGGACACGTTGGTTGTTTCCATGTCCTGGCCACTGTGAATAATGCTGCAATGAACATTGTGTTGCATATATCTTCATGGATAAATGTTTTCAAGATTTTTTGGGTAGATACCCAGAAGAGAGATTGATGGGGCACATAATATAAAGATGGAATTTCTGTTTGGAGGACGGCCTCTCACCTTTATCCTCTATTTTAGCACATGTTTATGACCAGGGAATCATACCCCTACCTCTGTAATTTTCATTTTTGAAGATTGTTCTTTTCTATTTAGAAAGCTCACTATTGTACTTATAAAACATTTATTATTTTACATGATTTTAAACAAAGTGAATACAAATTAGCTATTGGTAGTCATGGAAAATTAACATATTGAACAAGAAAAAAACTACTTTCTGAGGTAAGAAATTATATTCTTCATAATAAATTATAATGGTATGGGTATTATTACAAGCTAATTATATGTATCACATTCTACTTTCCAATAATGCACCCAAAGTAACTGCTCACATGAAGAGCAAAGTTCTTAAGAGACTGATTCTTTTTTAATTTGACCTTTTAGAAATCTCATCATAGTAGTAAATACCAACAATCATACCTCTTTCTGTTGTATCTGATGAAATTCAACTCAAATGACTTATTTTATTAATACTCATTTACAGTGAAAATTCACTTTTCCTAATCCTATTTTTTACACAATATAAAAAATAGATATACTTTTAGTTGTTTTAAGTGAAATATTGTTTACCTAAGTATTACATGAATAAATGAGTTCAGCAAATCTGAATGGAAATATTGGAACTAAATGAGGCACTTTTCTCTTTTACTGTGTTAAAAAAAAATTCTGAATAACAATTCTTGAATACATGGTATTTGTATATCCTGAGCATTTATTTGTCCTTATTCAAAGTACTGAGATCAACTAGAATGACAGCCTTTGTTTTCAATATCTTGCATAATCTTTGGGATAATTTTAATAATAGTAACATATCATGATCAGTATATACCATTTGAATGACCTCGAATAACCTTTACTCTAGCTATTGCCTAATTAATGGAAAACTGTCAAATATAAATATTTGGTTAAAACATAGGAACTCATGATTCTTAATTATTACTATCATATGACTGACTATACAGCGACCACAAAAATAGGCAATAATTTCAATAACTGGAAAAACTTCAAAATAAGAAAAAACTATTCAGTGTAAAAAATTAGAAGTGATAAAAATATTAGAAGTTAAACATACTTCCTAAATTGAATATATCTCTGAGCTTTTCATGGAGTCATGAAAGTAGGAAGACTAATTGTTATAAAGTTTTTTATAGCCAAATTCTCTAGAAATTATTTTCTTGAAACTGGGTTTATTATTTTATAGCTGTCATAGGACATATACATATACTATTGTATATACCTGTTTAGGTAATAGAACATCTCTTTATAATTGAAGATGTCAATACAAAACGTGTCAGTTTATCAAAATTTCCAGAATCTTCTTTGTTTTAGATTTTTTTTTAATGACACAAATAAAAAATTTTAATTTAGATAAGAATAGTGTGGAAAAGGAGTAATCTTTCATAGTATATCTTTTAACATTAGACTTTAAACAATGATCCTGTGATGCAATGCATGATATGTTTCAAAATGTTATTGTTGATTAAATATAAATTAATATATTTGTATCCGTTTGAGAAAATAAGGAAAAATGTGGCAAATTCAGAAATTAATGGGAAGAATTAACCTTATTCTTTCATTTTGTCAGTTTGATTAATGCTTACAGCAAGAATCTTTAGAGCAAATTTCAATAAAGTTACTAAAATAAGAATTATTTTATATGTGTATGTATTTACATACATATACACAAATATAAATGTATATGTATATATGTCTATACATATAGCTAGAGATATATCTGTATATCTCTATCTATTCATCTAATTACATTAAAATATAGATTCTTTATATATTCTCATGGCTGTTTCAATAAGAGTAGGGCCATATTCTCCTGAGATTTTTTTCTACATTATTTCAAAGTTCGATATTTACATTTGTAAATGATTAGAGATAAACTGCTTATTTCCCAGTCTTCTATTTATACAGCTAATATTTCTGAAAGTTAACTTATGGGAGGATTGATCTGTTGATGTGCTCTTTATAGATCTTGCTTTATTATACAGAAATAAAAAGATCTTAAATTACTTTTCCTACAACATAGCCTTTGTTTTGTGGAACTTAAGGCAGTGCTGAATCTGGCTTTTAGAGCTCAACACACACTGTCAATATGTATTTCATTTCTTTTTAAAAAATAGCATTACTCAGGAAATATCTCTTTTCATTTCAAACTAAGATTCAGTCCCATATTCCACTAACAACTCCTTCACCCTGTGCTATCCCTATTTGCCAGCTGGAGTCAAATCATGTTCAATCTTTCAAAATAGCAGGCACACCAGGATTTAAGCAAAATAAATATCTTACTGTTACTTTAGGTGACCCTTAGATACTACTCTAAAGAAATGAAAAAATATTCTAAGATCATTGACTACACAGACTTGGATTACCTTAAATAGACAATATGTCTGGTCATGAAGATATAATTTAATAGCCAAATAACTAAAAGTATCCATATAAATTTGTAGAAATAAGTTTGCAAAAGGAGAAGAATTGTGTAAAATGTTGAGCAAAAGACAAAACCACTGTTTATTTGGAACACACAAAGCATTCTTGTTCATAGTCATCCAAAAAATGGATTCCTATTTTGAAAATACTTGGCATTGAGCCATTTAATGATTTATGAGCGACAAATAAAACATAATCCCTTTCATTTTCACTAGCGGGATATGACTCAACTAGGTGTGATTTTTCTATTTATTTTTGCAGAGGTATTATGAATTCAGTCTATCTATTCTGGCAATCCCAGTTTACAAATCTGCAACATTGCACCTTCGATTAGCTATATGAAATGATTTTGTGAAATAGAAGGATCTCCTTTCTTCCCATATGTGTCAGCCTTAACTCTATAAAAATGTTAATTTTGTCACTCCTTGTATCATTTCCTTCAGGTAACTTCTCTTTTCTTTACACCGTGAGATATTAAAAATTTGGCAGGAGCTTTATCCAATTACATCTGGACAGACAAAAAAGCCTGAATAAGCTTGTCAAACTTAAAAATACCTTGGGACAAGACTGATTGGTTCTTCAACATATTCCAAGTAGCTCTGCCAACTGGAATTAGCTGTTGATTGAGAAGGGTATATGAGAATATGTGTAAATCAGAAGCTGAAAATTAGAGGCCAGAAGATTACTGGCGTGATAACTGTTCTGCTAAATACCATTATATAATTTTAAATATTTGAAGCTTGATTTCATTTTAGTGTCTCCATTTTTATTTAACATAAAATAATTTTCTTTAATTACTAAGTGATAACATGGAATTACTCTGCAGAATGAGGCTCTTTTTCCTTTTTTTTTTCTACTTCTTTGGCCAGATGGAGTTTGAAGGGAATTACAGACTTCCCTGACCTGTAAAGGTGTTGCATCATGGAAGACACAAGAATCTGTGTCTTTGTGAGATTTCAGAACTACTCTTCAGGTAGGAATTTGAAAATTTGAGTCTTGAATTATATTCAACAATTTAACATAACTTACCTTTTTTCTAAAAGAAAATGTAATCATTATTGTGAATCTTTATAATCATATGTATGTAGCCCATCATAAAATGTAAGGCAGGTATATTGACTGGTAATATAAGCAAGGTAAAGGTATTTATAAATAACAATTCAGTTATACACATGCATATTTTATAGACAGGTAAAATTTCTAGATAAAAGATGTCTAAAGATTACTTCTGATTAAAAAGCACATTTGATTTAGGAGAAAGTTATTTCTATAAAAATTCTGCTATTAATTGAAATTATTTAATATTTATAGTTTTCTGCACTTATGTTATATACATATAAATTCTATGTGTTAGAATCTTGAAAGGCTTTTTAAAAAATCAAAAACTAATATTTTAGGAAACTAAAAATTCTATTGAAGTTAAGAAAAATATTACACAATATCAAATGAGTTATATTCTTTGGAATATACATTTAAGTCACTTTACTTAATCTCGTGTTATTTTAATGTATGGAAAACATAAGACTTGGAGAATGAAAATGAAAAAAATACATATATGTAATTAGAATATTTTACATGTGGAAATCCAACAAAAAAGGTGTTATTTAAGAATTTATAGGGTCAAGATATAGATTATATAGATAAATATATATAGCACTATTGCAAAATCAAAGTAATGGAATAATTGTATCATGATTAAAAGAAGATAAATAAAAAAGCTCAGTTTATAACTCTATGTTTATAACTTTAAAAGTCCAACCTTAACAAAATAAACTGGAAATATCTCACTGGGATTGAGAGCCCTGGTACCTTGGAGGAATATGTTTTCAGAACCATAAGGGGAACTAAAATTTAGCAAAATTGACAGCATGCAATATTTTTCTGATAATAAAATTCAGGCCAGAAAACATAAATAAAGCCTTTGGATTCTTACTTTAAGATACTTCATGTGTTCAGAAGTGTAGAAATAAAATGAACACTTGTCATAACCAGGAACATTCTCCCATACAAGCCTGTCATTCCTCTATTGTGACATTCAACACTCATCACAGTTGTTAATACTTGTTTCATCTTTGCCTCTTCCATAAATTCTAGTAGGATGTCTAGCTTATTTTAACAAAATTTTATTTCTGAAATCTAGCTCAACAAATATTCTTGTTAAAAGAAAATCAATTCTCTATACATAGCAAAGATTTTCCCCCTCAGGATGATAGCTGTGCTTCATAGTTTATGCTAAAAAATTTTTCGCATCCATTATGACTTATGAACCTGAGCAGAAGAAAGATGAAGTAGTTTTAATTTACATTTTGCACTTTGGGGAAATTGTTACTTGCCCAAGAATACATAATTCTAATTGGGAAATCTAGGATTTTTATTCAGAGTTTTCTTATAACAATTTAATTTTCTGCCTAACAAATAGAGGCCCTCTAAAGACTTAGTTTGTTTTTGGATTACACATGCATGCATCTCCTTTTTATATCATCTTGCAAAACTCCAAAGAAAAAATTTATAGGGTAAAAAAAAATCTTCTACATAATACAATTTTCAATTCTTTGAAAACCTCATTATCTCTCGCGTTAGATTGTTTTTGTAATGGCCTGCAACAAAATTTGCCTTCCTTCCACGCCCTTAGGTGGCCCCCTCCTACATGGACACTGAGCTTGGTCATATGACTCGTGTTAGACAATGGGACATTAGTAAATTAGTAAAAATTAGGGGAAAAAAATGGGACATCAGTAAATGGAAAATTAGTGATGCAAGCAAAGGCTTTGAAAGCCCTTGAACATTGGAGTTTTTCCTCTAAATACTCCTGGGAATACTTCTACCACCATTGAAGTATCCTAGGATGTTTATTAGAAGATGAAACCACATGTAACAGAGATACACTGTCTCAGCTGAGGCTTCCTAGACCAACCAGTCTAGTCACCCACCAGTTGACTATAGCTCCATGAGGGATCTAGGTAAGGCCAGCAGTAGAACTGTCCAATTGAGCCCAAATCCCTGACCAACAAAATTGTGAGCAAATTAAATGTTGGTTATTGTTTGAAGTCACTAAGATTTTTAAGTGTGTGTTTTTTTTTTTACACAGCAAAGTTGAACTACTAGAAAATTAAAAAGGGACATTTTAAAAAAGAAAATATTAAAATTGCGTATGCATGTGTGTATGTGTGTACATATATATATATATGTGTATATATATATATATTTGTGTATAAATAAATTTTTGCATATAATTCTTTCCCAAGAATGGCAAGTCAGTTAAAAAGAAAGAAGAAATATCCAAAAATACCTTTAAAATTCCCAAGCAAAATTTACAAAATTGCTACTAAAAAGAAATTATTCTTAACCAAAAGTGAAACTTCTGCTCCATAGCTTGTCTCCAAAATAGCAAGCCCAGATCTTGACTTTTCTCTTGAGTAAGATCATAATATTGCATCCTATCATTTCTGTAGATTAGAAGTAAACTCTAGTTTCTTATTTCCTTTATGTATCATATAAAACGTGGTTGCATTTTCTAGAATAAACTGTCTCTGCACAAAAACTTTGATGTGTAATTCCCCCCTCCCTTCTTTTTTTTCTTGCTCCCTGCTAAAAAAATAAATAAATAATAAAACATGTCTGATGATGTAGATTTTGGATTCTGTTTTCCAGAACATCAAATGTTGTACACTTATGGAGATAATTTTGTATTGAAGTTCAAGAGAAGGAAAATATTGTGCTCTATAATTTAGTACTAGTCATAATATTTAATAAAAAATAAACTGCCAATAAATAAAACCACATAAAAGTCTTCCTTCATGTATTTCCACTACCCAGAAATATCCTGCTAAATGCTAGAATTTAACAGAAAGAAAGCAGATGATTTAAGAAACTGGATAAAATAACTTGCACTCCTAAGATAGTATTAATTTGTACACACCCTGTTGATATTACTTTAGTTCCAATGGGGTCCCTGGAGGAGGTGCATACAGTGAAAGAGGAAATGAGACTCTAGTCCTAACAGTGCCAATCATAACTGCACTGTCCATAAAGATGTTTGCATTTGCCTTTCAGGAATGTTTTTCTAAAGATTAGCAACTGTTAACCATCAGTAGGCTAGATTCTCCAAGTTCTAATCAGAATCCATTCAAAAGTGTACTAGGAACACTATTGGAATAAATCATTTGCCATTCAAATCAAATTCAAGAAAGAACCTGAAAAACCGTATGCCTTATTAACTGAAGTCCACATATCATTAATAATTTCAAATTGTTTTCTAAATGAATGGGTACCAAGATTTTGAATTTCTGAGACTAATACAATTTTGAAAATATTTCGAGAAATGGGGTAAAAATATTTACCAATGATCTATGTGCCCTTGCTCCCATCTTTTTCCAGCCCCCTTGAACTTAAGTGGCACAATTGACTATTTCCGGACATTAGAGTGTAAATGGAAGTGACATGGGTCATTTCCAGGTGAAAACATTTAAAGGTCAATGCACGAACCTCCAACTCTTTCTTACCTCCTGTGGTTACTAAGGACACCACATATTGAGATGCCAGAGAGTCAGACTGGATCTATGAGTGATTACTTGGAATGCTGGACTTGTAAAGTTAGTATAAACAATGAGCAAATAATGAACTTATTTGGTTATGTCATTGAGGTTTAGGGATTAATGTGTTAGGGCAACATAACAGACTCTATTCTGAGCAATTGAGAAAACTAATATCGGGTTGCCAACTTTCAATTATGCCAAATAACGGGGTTTTGAAATATAAGCAAACAAAATTCCTCACCACATGCCATTATTATACAAAAGAAATAATATTTTAAAACCAAAAAATATAGAAAGGGTCAATCGTAGAATAAAGAATGATTCCTTAAACTGAATCGATGTGGTTTTCTTTAAAATATCGCTATCTAATCCTTAATTTTATTTTGCTGAGCGAAAACTTTATCATGAAGTAGAACACCTGTCTTCCAAATGGTGTTTAAAAACCACAAATCTAGATATTTCAAAGATCACAAGAGAAGATTGTTGACCCAAAGCAATTAAAAATATTTCATGTCAACGTCTGACTTTACCTGTCTTTCAGTGAGATCCAGGTTCACAGCTATCTCATATCGCCTCAGTCTGGTCAGATAATTATGATGGGCAAATTCTGCTTCAAGTTCTCTGATTTGCTCTTTGGTAAAGGCTGTCCTTTCCTTCCTGGGTTTGCTATTGACTTCTGACTTGTAATTTCCTTCCTGGGAGTCTGAAAAAAAAAGTAAGAGAATTAGATTTAGTTTATTCATTCAAACATATTCAATCATAGCACTCCAGAAACATTTATTGAGTAACAGATATTGTATTAGACATGGAGAAAATAGAGACCAAAGACAATAAGACAGACCTCATCTCAACAGGGTAAGTTTATGTATTTCTTATTTTTTCAATATATCCTTAAATAACTCACAGCCTAGTTGGGGGAGTATCTAGTTTTTTTCTTTTGAAATATGAACAAAAAATTTAACTTCTTTTAATTACTATTTTTATTTTTACTTTTATTATGGTGACATTGGTTAATGAAATACAGTAAGTGTCAGGCATACCAAAAACCAAGAAGTCATCTACTACATGATCCAATGATCCCTCTACTGAGTATTTACCCTAAAGACTGGAAAACCCATATCCAAAAAGATATTTGCACACCCATGTACATAGCAGCATTATTCACGGTGGCCACGACATGGTAGCAACCAAAGTGTCCTACAACAGATGATTGGCTAAAGAAACTGTAGTACATATGTACAATGAATATTACTCAGCCATAAGAAGAGATGAAATACTGCCATTTGCGACAACATGGATGGACCTTGAGAAAATTTAACTACTTTTAATATACTATTATAATAATAAGATAAACCAAAGTCTCTCTAGAAAGTAATTTGAGATATAAAATTTTGTCTAATAAGTTGCTTAACATATTTACTTGAGGTTTAATTATACTTGAACAGAATAATCTTAAAATATAGTAGTAACTCAGTATATGGATATTTAAGCAATTAAATGTTTAACAATTGGACCATAAAAGTCAGCTTAAGCTCAGATGAAGCGTAAGTAAGAGTGTGTGTGTATTTATTAGTCTTTTAATTTCTATTTAAGTTTAGTCTCCTTTAGGGCAAATAGCAATGCTCTTCTTTAATTTTGTGTAATACTTAGTCCAATGTGAAATCTATAATTAAATTGTGTTCATCTAACTCAAATATGAGCTGAGTTTTAATTTTTTTTCATTACACATAAAATAAACATAAGATGTACAACACCTAACTTCAGCTGTCTGGACACCAAATCATCTAATGTCATGTAGAAATAATAATAATTTAGAGCATATCATTCCATTTTTCTTCCTAATTTCAAAACATAATCAACATAGTCTTTCATTTAATCTTACAAAATCCCTGAGATGTAGGTTAGAAGACATTCTTAATATACTGAAGAACAAAATGTGTATCTATAATGGAAAAAAATTCCACATAAACAAAATAGTAAGTAATCATACCAGCTCTAGTAATTAATGTTAAATTTATTCTTAGCACAATATCAACATAATCAAGATAAAATGGTACATCTGTGTTTGAAAATTATTTCTGTTCTCTCATTATTTTTAAGCATGTACATACAAGTAGCGATGTCTTTATCAGCTGGCATACAATGAAATCTCTGAGACCAGATAAGAGAAATGATATAGAAAAAATGATGGTTAATCAAAGGTTACAAGGAGAAACATTTTAATTTTTTTAATTGACAAATGTAATAATGGTGGGGTTTTATGAAGGATCTTCTTAGGCAACATTTGTTCCTTCATCCAATGATGCTTACGTATGCTAAATACCTCCAAAAAACATTTTTTTAGTGATTTTGTTTCTTTCTGTCTGGCTGGGGGAAGTCTAACTAAAGTTAAGTGGGCCCTGCATAATGAATATCCTGTAGACAAGGCGCTCAAATGTAGAGTTTGTTTTGACTCACCAGAATCTAAGCTGGCCAGATGTAAAGTTTTCTAGGTCTGGTAGCAGCAGCAATAGGTTTACATCAAAATTTTGGCACACTGGCAAAATTACTTTTCCTCTGAGGGATCACAGAGTATGTTTCACTGGCGGGTGCACTGGCACTGCTGGAAATTCTTCAGAATTCACTGACTACATTTCTGAGCTTGTCACTTATCCCTGTGTTGACTGGCTCTCCACCTTGGCAGGGCCGGCAAGGTTTTATCCAGTGCAAAAAGTGGTTTGTGAGATGTCACGAACAGGCTGACTGTACTTTGTAGTAAACCACTGGGACCAGATGAGTTACATAATAAATGATGTGTGAGCTCTTACGTAGGCTGTGTTTACTTACGAAATTACCAATGCCAACTTACCTGGCTCTAAGTGGGACCTGCCATCCAACACCCACTTTTTTTAACTGCAGATTTGCCATCCTCCATGTCTTTGGAGAATTTAGCTATACTGGTATTGTGTGAACAAAACTTCCCGATGATTGATTTTTTTTATTTAACTTTTCCACTGGTTCTTCTGGCAGACTGCAAAGTCAGTCACAGCCTAGACTATTCAGATAAGTCCCTCTCACAAGGATACATGTTCTCGTGTGAATTAAAAGTATTTTTTGCCAACTTGGAGCCATTTTCAGTCTGAAATCTGTGGCTGATTATTCTCTATGTGGGGACGATCTCTTTTCCCTTCACTAAAGCAACTCTGAAAACCGACAGCAAAGCCAGAGCATTTTTTCTCATGAGCAACTCAATCTGAATGATTCATGGTTAACACATTCCCTTATATAAGCATGAATGAACAAATTCACATTGAGAAAAGCCTGTTAACTTGTATTTATTTTCAAAACCAATTTCCTTTAACTTTCTTAGTATTCAAAAGTACTTCGAAAATACCACACACGCACACATACACAAACACATGTGCACACACACAAACAAACACAAAAACACACAAAACTTGAGCCAATGCTTAGAATAATGGTCTTATGTAGTGGATCTATACACATGTGCATTTTAACTAGAAATATACAATGGGAAGTTTATACATCGAGCGACTGAATTTAAACAAAAGTCTAGCTATAATTAAACATTTAAATCCAATAGCAACTTACCAAATGCCTAAATTCCAAACCAGAGTAGCTAATGACCTGAAATCCAGTGACTAACATGATATGCACTGTGCACATTTACATTTGTGATAATCACAAATGAAATAATTCTATAGTAATTAACATGACAAAGAGTGGGGGTGTGCTTCATTACTCAAGGTCAATTTAGTCGAGGTAGCACCGATGTTAATTAATTCTGTGGGCACTTTTATCTTTATAATTGTGATTCTGTTGTGTTTTTCACCACGATATGCCTACTTTTTCTTGTCTATAAAAACATCTTGCTTGAAATTTCATTTCTGGACTTATATTTCTTATAATATTGAATTAAAAATTTTTTTGACTTTTCCCCCTATACTTTCAAAACCCACAATTTGCTGACACTGAGGCCTTTACTACTATCACCTGACTGGCTTTTCTTTGGTGGAAAATGGGTGGAAGCCTTGGACCAGGCTTTTGGCAAATTGCACATCAGCTTCCATCTGCTTCCCAGCTGTTTCAACTGAGGCAAAACTCTCTCTGTTTTCTTCAACCTCCCATATCCTATGCCAAATGGTAGGTGTTGAGGGGGTAATCTGGAAACTGCCTTCCTTTCTTCCCTACAACCACAAACAAAATGTCGCCATCTGTACAGTATATCGCACTGTAAACTATTACAATTGTTGATTCTCCTCTCAGATACTTTAATGCACGTGTGGGCGCTCTCTCACACTCCCTTGCTGCTTGGAGGAAATGTTGGCTTATGTGTTCAGGTAAAGCTGGCGGTCCCAGTTCCCTAACCTTTTGCTCCCTGGGACTATGCTAATGGAAGAAGTCTGCAATACTTCCGTGGAGGATAAAAATTGCCCTCCAAGGATCAGTTCTGTCTAGCATTTAGAACCTCTCCACATGTGACTTTTTATTTCCCCTAGTACAAGAGGATGCCAAAAGATAATAATGTTTTATTGAAGACAAGTAATGTGAGGGCTAGGTCTGTTCACTAGTGGCACAGAATGCTTTTTAGCAAAAGAGAAATATTAAAGTATGATTGCGTATATTTTTAGCTACTTTGGGTAAACTTATTAACTTGTTTAAATGAAGAACATAATTTACCTATGTCTGTAAAATATCAAAATATAAAGGAATGTCTCTATGGCTTAGACTAAAATAAATACTTATTTAATTTTCCAAAGACAGAATGAATATTAAGCCACAGTCTATTTTAGTCCTTTGCAACTTTGTGTATCAATGTTTTGTTATTATTAATAAAGCTGTAAAATAGTAGGTATAAGAAACTAATAATTATCTTTACATAAACATAGGGATTGTGGTTGGTGTCAGGGAAACATAAAATAATCCTGCCGATGCTAGTAATTTTCACATTTAAAAAGGGAAATTGCCTCCTTTTGGGGGAATTTATCCAACTTGCTACCCTAGCTTTTTATGAGTGGGCATTTCAGCCTCTCCAGTTTCTTTCTTTCTTTCCTTCCTTCTCTCTTCTCTCTCTCTCTCTCTCTCTCTCTCTCTCTCTCTCTCTCTCTCTCTTAAACAATTTTCTGTGGGGGTTCTTAAATCCTCATTGATCCACGCACCAGATTTGAGAACCACAGCCATAGTGAGCTACTATTACTAATGAATGTGTCTATTATACACTGAGGTGTGTAAAAAAAAGGATTGAAAACCACTATGGTAAATCTAGAATAGAAATTAGCACTAAAAACATCCACTATTTCTTGTACCTTTGATATGAAAAAAATATAGCTATGATAACAGTTTTTCTTATAAAGCAAACCCAAATTTCAGACAAAAAAAAAATTTCATTTGTTAGTAATAGTATAGCAATAATAGTAATGATAATAGTTGTATTTAACATGCTAAAATCATTCTACAGGCTGGACCAGCGATTGTAAATTGATGGATGTACTCTTTCACCATCCAGTCTCCCTGCTCACTGCCTCCTTGATTATTCATAATATTGTCTAATATGCTTTCAGGGATGAAATAAGTAAGATAAATCCTAATTTAGCAAAATTAAAGATATGCTCTTTTTTTTTTTATTAAATTGGTGTAGCCAATTGTGTGTTTTGAACAAAAAACTTATAGAGGATAATTATTTCTGTTAAAGACATTTGAGGTTCCTACTTGGTCGACTATAATGAAAGATTAACTATGTATAATTACAAAATTATGTAATAGAATACTTAATATTATGTAATAATAAATTTCAGTTTGTAGATTTGACTTTTCCCCCATACATTTGGGCTTATTTTTATATAACTAATTCTTAAAGTGAGATTAATCAAAATTTAGTATCCATGATTATGTCAGCATTTAGCAATAGCTACTTATGTAAGCAAATATTACAATTGGTAACAGTACAAAATTATGGTTTGCAAAGTAATAATATAAAGGGAAATATTATGATAATTTGAGATACTTTATAAAATCTATATATTTTTAGGTTGCATTTTAGAATGAGAGAGAGAGACCTGATAATATCACAAGGCTAGGCTTAAACTGGTACCAATTTAATAACAGTGTGAATATGGATATGGATAATTTAAAAACATGTACCTCATAATTTACATAAAAATAAAATATTTAGGTCTCTAAAGCCATCCACACCTTATATGTAGATATTTCCTCAGAGTAGGTAATGATCTTACCTTGGCATTGCATTTCACTCCTGAGATAAACTGGCAACTATTAAAACAGTATTTCTCTTTGCTTCCTCTCTCCTCTATAATTTTGGAATGATTGCAGGTGTAGGAATTATAACCAATTTAAAATAAGCTCCTAGTCAATAACTAATTTCAATCCCCTACTTTCCGTGCCCATAAATATAAGAATCCAGTTTCAGCTTAGAGCCTTTTATTAGTGCAGTCCCTTTGTTTTTAAATAGAGACTTTAAGAGCTGATTTTGTTTTATTTCTTGTTACCTTGCCTTTTCTACTATTTATTTACAGAGCAGTTCTTTCTGATACAAATAAGATGCAAACTTAATGGTTCTTCTTCCTTGACATAGATACAAAATAAAATATACAAAGAATTAACAAAGTTTGATTAAATTAATATCATGATTAATGCTGAACAATTCCAAATATATTTAATAAAAATCATAAATTTAAAAATTTAAAAAGAGGCCAAAGACACACAAAATAGGAATTCACTGCCACTTACTTGACTCAGATTTAGTTCTGAATAACAAGTTCAAAATATTTAGCACAAAATTAAAAACCCAGCACATGTCTTTTGGGTAAACGTAAACCTTTTCAATCTTGCTACACACTTCTGGGGTTAGAAACTGGTTACAAATGCCCAGAATTTACTTTATGCCTCTTGCTATATCCTAGAAAGAAAATATAAACTAAAACTACAGAAATATCATGATCATCTGTCCAACAAAACCAGGCACACGTAAATGCTTGGACTGTGCTGAAAACACAGTACTTCACAAGGATCACCATTTGCACTTCCAACGGGCTAAGAACCCCTAGCAAGGAGTTTTACACATGCGGCATTCCACTATTCTTCCTAATCATGTTAATTTAAAGAATGCACCCTAAGCTAAGCAGGGTTGGGCCTGGTTAGTACTTGGATGGGAGACTACCTTGGAAGACCAGGTGGTGTAAGCGTAAAAAATAAAAAAAATAAGGGATTGTAAGCTGACAAGGTCCTTGCAATCTGTGAGGTCAACCAAGGGTTGCCTCACCAAATAAGAAAAGAAAAGAAAAGAAAAGAAAAGAAAAGAAAAGAAAAGAAAAGAAAAGAAAAGAAAAGAAAAGAAAAGAAAAAAAAGAAAAGAAAAAGAAAAAACGATGCACCCTTCCTCTGAGATTCCATCAAGTGGTTTTTGTTTCTTTCTTACAATACTTACTTACCACATTCTGCCACAATATGGATCCTTTATTTCTTCTACTAGAATACAAGTGTTTGATGGTAACTATTGTTCTCGTTTATTCAGTAATTGGAGGTGGATAAAGATAGTGCTGGCATTCACATTTACACTTCAGTACATGCAGAGTTGATAGACAAGGGCATGGAAATGATGCAAAACTCCTCATGCCCCCCTTTCCCACACACACACCATTCATCTCCTATTCAGTTTTTGTCACCAAATGGTTTGGAGTTACATAGTGTTACTGTATCCCTGAGCAGATGAGAAAGGAATAAAACTCTTTTCAGAAATTAGAAATGATAGGTAACTTGGCAGTAGCCAGAACTGTGACATTTGTGATTTACAATTGTCAACAGGGCAGAAAGAACTGAAATTTCTTAAGGGATCACATACCACACAGCTTCTGCAGTGAGGCGCCAGAAATTTCAGTACTAATTCTGGTAGCAGCTTCCTAAATCCCTTGGACATGTAACGGGAGGGCTTCTATAAAGTTTTATTTTATATTCTGGAAGACAAGTACATGTCTTCTAAGAGTGTGAGGGCTTGCATTTATACATGGATCTAAGCCTTTTTTGGAAGTCACAATAGTAACATTAGTATATTTTTATAGCGGTAACTCATAAATTATTGAGCTTGTCATTTATCTTCATGTCTGCTTTCCTTCTCTGGATTCTAGGTTCTAGGTGATTTAATATTAAGAAATTTGCCTTATTCATCTTTATATCCATAATGCTAAACACCAAATTTTGAATTTCTTCTGGATCTTTAATCATGCTCTGCTCATGAATTATGATTCCAGTGGTAACTCTATGGGTCTTGTTCTAAAAATTTAAATGAACTTCGGCTTAAAAAAAGAGAAAGCATAACCCAATATTGCTTTATATTAACTTTTCAAAGCAATTTTGTACATCTTTCACATAAGTAATGGCAGAGAGAAACGGGTACTATTACCTTCATTTTTTATCTGTAATGATAACTCTAAAATAAATATGTTCAGATAGAAAAGTACCAAATGAGTGTCACTGCTGTAAAACTTAAAATCCAAGAAACTAAATGTTATACCAAGTGAAGGAACAGATTGCACAGATATTATGATTCCCACCCTCAGCACTATTGATGTTTTGGACTGGATAATACTTGTTACACTTATATTCTATGAGACATTAACATATTCAAAATAATTAAGTGGTGATAACTGTCCTGGACATTATAGGATGTTAGCAACATCCTTGTCTTCTACTCACTAGATGCCAGTAGCCACCCCAAACCCTATTTTAGTCTTGCCTGATACTATATAGGACTCCTAGTTCAATTTAAAATTCAGATAAACAATGAAAAATATGTTCATGTAAGTATATCCTAAATATTGCATGAGACATAGTTATGTTAAAAATATTTATCTTTGATCAGAAATTCAAATTAACCAGGTATATCGTATTTGTATTGGCTGAATCTGCCAACCCTTTCCCAGTTGTAACATTCAAAAGTGTCTCCAGACATTGCCAATGTCTTTTAAGGGAAAAAATTACTCCCAGTTGAGAATCACTGAATACAGATAATATTTGAGACAAGACATCAATAACTGCAAGTTACACAACCAACTCTCTCTAGGAATGACCAACTTGATTCAGACGTTAATGTGAATGTTTCATGTGTAAATAACACTACCTTGACACTGCAGCCAACCCTTATCTCTTTCAAACCAATGACTAGATTGTCTGCAGATTAAAATTGCTCAAGAAGTATTTTTGTCACTGCTCATTGTTTCTACAATACACTAAAGCACATAAGAGCTATAATAAATTATTTTATCAAATAATGATTTAATAGGTATGGGTTTTATAATTTGAACAGATTCTTACAAATCATTTATTTCCACCTGCCCTCATCTATTGATAAGAAAAATGAGACTCAGAGTGACAAAATTTCTCATCAGAGGTCACATTACTGTCATACAATGTTGTTAAGCCTTAAGTGTCATTCAGTGATAAAAGTAGACATAAATATATTTGCTGAACTCCCTAAATATCCTTAACCATGGCATGGTCTTTTCATAAAACAAAGTTTTGAGAAACATCACCATCAACCTGTGATACTAAACATGGCTATGAAACTAAACTACACAAACGGAATATTTATTACCCAATATGACAAACGCAAAGATGTTAAGGACGTAGTTTCTGCCACATATGTGCTTATTTAACCATTAACCTTCTTTTTCTTCGTCTTTAACACAGAGTGAAAGTGGAGAGTATTAAGTAAATTATTTAGGACAGTATGTGCATATTGCAAGCTCTCAATACTCACTTGTAAGTTCTGACCGTTATTTGGCAAGGACGGTGGTCTAGGGACCTCAAATTCAAATGATAGATTCAACAGACTTGGGAGTTAGAAAGGTTTTTTTTTTGTTTGTTTGTTTGTTTTTTTGTTTTTGTTTTTGTTTTTTTATAAGTGTAGGAAAATTTCATTCTGAAAACAGAACTCAACCCAAAATCTAGGAAGCTTAAAATGTACACAGTGACTAGCAGACTTCTATTTTACATTGAAAATGGATGAATCTCTAAAAGGATCCGTGTGTTATGTTTGGCTAGTCTACAAATGAAGTTGAAGGTTTAATTATAATTTTCCAATAAAATTGTTGAAGTGACACTTTATAAGGCCCAGTGGGATCAATGTATGAATTTTTGTTTCCTCTGAAAGTTTTTTTGGGAAACTTAACCAAACCTGGCATATCCGATAAACTGGAGTCAGATAGTGTTCCTGCATTTGTGTTTCTTTTCTATTAAAGAATCCTGACAGCCAGGTATATGGATTTAGGTAAACAGGAGTCACCTTCTGCCTTGATGTTAGCATATACAAAATGTTTCACACTCTTAAATGGTTGAAAAATCAGATCAGAAGTATTTGCAATAATTATTTAACCCACTGTCTTAAACACTGTTCTTATTTGTTTGTTGAAAATATTATCTACTTATAACTTTTTTTACATAGAGGGTTTGAGAAGGAAACCACTTAGGTATTTTATAACCTCAGAAATAATGTATATTTGAAGATTAATGTCAAATGACATAAATTGATTTTACTATAATTTCATAGCAAACAAATTATAAAAATAAATTATAAAAATAACAAATAATACATAAAAGTAATAAAATAAAATAAAAAGAATTGGAAAATCCCAACAAACTTGGGGTTCTGGCCCATGCACTAAGCAGCAGTCAATCCCATTTCCTTTTGATTGCTGTTGGTAGAGTTAAATACTTTGTGATCTTCTCTATTGCAGCTGTGCTAGCAGGAAGGGAAACAGTCTTCAGGTGACTTATCAGCATTAAAGTTGACTTGAGATCGTTTTTTGTAATAAGGTTTTCCCAGTTAGAAGTCTAAGAATTTAGAACTTGTGTTTATGGAATACCACTTAATACTCTCTACAAATAGGATTCTGTTCATATTGGCTAAATAATTCTTATTTCCTAAAAAATAAAAATAAAGTCAGTGCTCTGTGATTAAACCAACTTGTGTGATTTAGTAATTCTCCAAATAATAAAGAATAAGCCTGATGTAAATATGTTGAGCATAATAACATGAAAATGACAAAGAAATGCTGATGACTCCCAAAATCTACAAGTTGTATATCATCTCCGTATCATTATTACTACTAATTTTGAGTTGGGAAAAACTGTAATGACATTTACTTGGAAAAAAAATCTGAAATCTGAAATCTGAGTAGTAGGAATAAAATGATAATTTAAAAGAATTTTCAACAGTAAATTGTTAAAAATTACTGGTCTGTGCCACAAAGGATTTGCAAGCATAGGTGGTCTGTGACAAAGACCAGTGAAGCCAAAGTGGTTGCAATGGTCTAAAAGATTATGAATAAGAGGGGAAAAGATGAGGCCTCCATCTAGTTTATAAATGTTATTCTGAGAAATGAAGGAAGAGGCTGAGATGGAAGAGACTGATTCAAGAGTCCCATTTGGACAAAGGAAGGTAACAATGACAGTCTAATCCAGGATCTGCTTGTCTGGGGAGAGAGGGGTATTGGGAACTGACAATCTCATTCAACTGTGAGGCTCAAAAATAAAGTGTCATATATAAATTTATGCTGTAATCTATCTCTGAACCGGTTATTTATACTCTATATTCTATATTGAGAATGTGGTGTGTTACATACAGACATGAATAGTTTATTGTATAACATTCTATGAAATGGGTCAGTATGAGACAGTGCCTATCCTAAAGTAGCTTACAATCAAAGTGGCAATAGAAGCTGCTTAAGATAAATTCACAAATTATTATAAGTAGTCATTTTGGGGATAACAACACAAAGGTTGTTTATTAAATTTTGATGTTTTTGGACACATAAACTATGGTTTGGGGAGCTCTCTGTGGGAGATGCCTGGATATTACCACAATTACTCCATTTCATGTGAGACAATTATGTGATTTAGTAAAAATCATAAATTTGTATGTATATTTGCATATATAACAGACTCTATCTACCCATAAAAACCTTTTTTTAATCCCACATCTGAAACATTCTGCATAAAGACTTTAGAATTGCTAACTCTATAGAGAGTTCCAAAACACTTTTTTGAAAGTTTTAAATGCAATTACACATTTGACGTAGAAACATAAATTCTTAAATAAAATTATTATCTATACATTCATAGTATTTTAGAGACTAAATTGAATGTAACCCTAAAATAATTATACTATGAAAATAATTTTCATTGAAATTTGGAAAATAAAAAAAAATCACAATTACTTTTGTATTAGATTATATTATTATATTAGAAATATATATTTTATATATAATATTAGAAATATATTTTATTCTTATTTCTAATCTCTACCAAGATAGCATATGAATGGTATGGAGTTAACCTAAAGAGAAAGTGAAACTTCCATCTCGGTCTGGCAGACAATTCAAGTGTTGTTATTTACATCAAATTAAGGCGTTCTATCAAAACTCACAATTTAATGAATTTTTCACATGTCATAGATCACAGCCTATAGCTTTGGAAACATTTCAAAAGCTTATAAAGCATAGATATTAAATAGCACTATACTGTGGAAGTAATGGAGCTTAAGTATCAACATTTTTTGTTGTACTTAACACCTATGAGTACAAAAAGAGTGCACAATTTGTTCCTAAAATGTAATTTTCCAATGCACACAGCACATCCTCTGCTTATGTTGCAATAATTTTCAATCAGTGGAAAAAATCTTAACAATAGTATACGTTTTTAAAAGTTTTACATTGATTACACAGAATTGTCATTATAATTAAAGCTGTATGTTTTACAGCTTTACATTATTGTTTACAGCTTTTGCATATTTAGATGGAAAGAATGGCTTGGGGAAAGTAGGAGCTTTGAAGCCAGCTCTCCTAAGTTGGAAATGCATTATTGCTACTTACTAACTGTGTGGTCTTTTGAAATTCAGATTCTCCATTTACAGAATACACACGTGATTGTTGTAAAGAGAAAAAATAGGAAATTTAGAGTATGTATATCTGAAATGTAATACCAATTCAATAATATACACCTATTATTAGTAAAATTATTATACTTAAAATGTATTATGAGAAAGATTTAATTAACTGAAATTTTTACTAAATCATTTATTAGTCTTTTAATTTTATTTGAATCATTAACTGTCATTTCACACCTAGCATTTGGTGAAATACATATTGATTTATTTATTTTAAATAAAATTGATTTTAGAAAGGAGGTGATTATATTTTCTAGCTGTTTCTACCAATACATATTTTAAAAACCCAGCTGCGCTCGTAATTTCTTTGGCCAATCAGCAAGGTTTAATTATGTTTCCTTTTAAAATAATATATGGGGTTTGAAAGTCTGTATGATTTTAATTCTTTCATAGCTTTTCTACTAAAAGGTACAGTCAAAATTAATGCATACTTTTTTTTTTCCGTGTAATTAAATGGGACGCCAAAAAAAAAAGTGTACGTATATTTGTATGTGTGTGAGTACCTATATATTTATAATCTAACAGTTAAAATATTTTATTTTCTTCTATCATCATTGTTCACATACTCATTTAGTCAAATTCATGTAAATTTTGGTACATATATAAAACATTTTTAGATTTTTAAATTCTCAATCACATACAATATTTCAATGCTCTTTAAGGATGTTTTAGAATGAATTATACCCAGTTATGTGCTGGTAAGAGGGGAGAAATGCTCTGGTTTGTATAATTTGCCACTTTCTATGATGTAAATATTCTCGCCACTAAGTTAACAATTTGTTCCCTATAGTCCCTACTAACGGGTCCTAGCACACCATTGTAACACCTTACTATTTCACAAACTAAAATCTGGTATTTAGAAACTATCATAAAATCATGGATAACAATCTCTACAGTGAAACTTTCTGTAAAAGAAAGTTAGTTTAGCCCAAGAAGGTATGATTAGCTCATTTGGAAAGGATCTTAATGATTATATGATGGCCTTTAAAGCAATATTCTAAAGTTCATCAATGGAACTGACAACATTTTTGTATGATTCATTAATCACTCTTCTTGCTGTGTTAATCTAAAAATCATTTCACCAAAATGGGTAAAGAGATTCTGTTTATGCCTTCAAGAGCAAAGAAAAGGCTAGGAGTTGCTATATATAAGTGAAAAAACTTTTTAATCATATGCATTACATAATAAGCCATCATTGGTGATCAGAGATTATTAGGATATCCATCCATGATTGCCTCATTTGAGTGTTTTGTGGTTTAAATGAAATAATAGCTGTGTGAAACCTAAAACAGAATAACATATGTCAGGAAGAAAAGGGAAATCCTTCAACATCTAAATATTGGAAATAAAAAATATAGAAATGGTCTCATACTAATGGGAAAAAAATACCAAATTTCCCACAATTGCAATAATATTTTCCTTTTAAGATGGTTATTGGAATTATTTTGTCCTTAAAATATTTCTGCATTGAAATTACTTCAGGAACTTACAACTTAAAACAAAGAAAATGTAAAGAATTGTTTGGAAAAAAACAATAGAATACCTGAATTGTCAGGATTGCCAATGGGAAAAAAAAAAAGCATTTCTCACGTGATCTCTTGACTATCATGCTATTTGAAGCAGTAAACAATGCAAGTAAAATTGACAAATTAACTGCTCTCTAGAAAGAGTTGGCTTACAAATAGTAAACAGAAGGAAAATTACCACAAAAACATATGTAAGCCTTGTGCTCTGAGGAATGTGTGAATATTTTTGTGACACGTGTATTTTGTGTCACATTCATTTAAGTATGTGCTTGTGTGTATGTACTTGTTGCAATTCTAAGTGAAAAAATTTCTATTTTTAAACTTTAATTACAACACCAAAAAGAATCTTCCACAATAAACACTTACCATGAAATACTGGAAATAAAAAAAAGAGTGTTGATAATTAAGCTCCACACACAATAGTAGCCACACAATAAATGTTTATTTATATCAAAATGCTTAGTTTTCTGGTGATAGCTATGGAAATGAAAATGGCAATAGGCTCGGCATAAAAACCTCAGTGTTCATCCCTGTTTATTTATCTAGTAGTTTTAATCTCTTTATTCTCAGTTTACTGCCAGTCTCATAGATTTCTTAAATGGGCAAATGAGATACACAGCAGTATGTTTATTTTACAGACTTCCCCATAAATAGAAAGTTTTCTTGAAACACAATTTGTATAGCACTTGAATGTATATTTTCACAATATGATTGTATTTTTTTTCTCCTCAGACCTCAGATAGACAGTGACTTTCTACTATCATTTTTCTCACATACCTATACATTTACTTCTTTCCACTCTAGAATGTCATTCCTCAATTGAAGAAGAGATGATCTTCACAGTTTAATACTTGAGTTTAATAAAGTATATCAAACTCAGTAAAATCCATGATATTAAAGATCTGGGCTACTGGAAGTACTATATATAAGATTGTATTTTAAATGCTTACTATACTACAAACAGAGCTCTGTTGTGAACTTAGCTATAAAGCAATGTTTTCTCAAAAGAAGTACTCCATGGAAAGCAACAAGAAGGTTTTCATAATGAAAAGAAGCTCTGTAATTCATAATTATTTTAATCGCTAATTTGAGAAGAGCTCTATTATTTTTCAGTTAAATAAATCACACTGACATAAAATTAATAACCAGAGTATGAAAGAATGATTTAGTGAATCTAAATCATTCCCCTTTAAGATAATAATCCTCTTAATAAGTGTTTTTTCTTTATTGATAGCTCATTATTCTCAAGGTACTATATTGAATGTGTTGTGCATATGTCAAAATATATTTGCCATAGTAGATGCAATTTATATGCAGTATTATCTACACATTTTGTGTGTTTTTATAGATGGGCATACACACCAAGAAACAAATATAACAAATATATTTATTATGTAAAACCATAACTAAGATTACACTTTAATGCTCATAAATTAGACTCTAATATAAGAAAAATTCCTTATTTTAGGTTTTTCAATAGTTCTATAGAAAGAAAACTTTTATGTTGGAAGAACATCAACATTGCTCATTTTACCAAAAATCCGGATTTGCCTCAGGAACCCACCATAAGAGTATCTCAGTGTAGCCTCTGTGCTTTCCACACTAAAATGGTATGACATTTCCAGACATATGGCTCAAAAATATGTTTTAGTAAATTCAATAGCTAAGTTCAACAAGTTCTAAGATTCTGCTTATTATGCAAAAGTCTACTTTGATGGTTCAATTTCTTTGTCTTCTCATATTACACTATTTCCTTTCCTTAGCAATTTGTATGCATTAACACAGAGAAATCTCAAAGATCATGATCTAGGTTCTAAAATATAAAGACAGGAAGTTCAATTTTATGGAACATGAAACTAAAGCTGCTGTGAACAATTACATACTAGTGGCAATTCTAAGACTGAAAATTTATAATTGTTTATATAACAGCCAACAACAAATCATGAAAATTTTACTACTGCAATTTTCCTGAAATTTCTGGAACATAATTTCTCATTTTAAAAGATAATCATTTAACAAAACAATAGGAATTTTAAATTTTAATTAACTTGGAAAAAAATCACTTTTTCTAGGATTACCATGAGTACATTAGCTTATTTTCTTACAAAAACATGACTTCAGAATTCTCTTTTATCTTATATTATTTTTTTTACTCTTACAGCACCTGGTCTTCCTAGGTGGTCTCCCATCCAAGTATTAACCAGGCCTGACCCTGCTTAGCTTCCGAGATCAGACTGGATTGGGCATGTTCAGGTTGGTATGGCCGTAGACTCTTTTATTTTCAAACTCAATTTACATACCACGTTTTGGAGAGCTCCTAAGACAAAATCAAATAGTGGAAACATAATAATCTCAGAAGAATTTTCCTCATCCACTCCACTCATTGAAGTGGGAAAAATCTGGCCTTCAAAATACTATTAACATGGCAATTCTATCATGCCACAGATAATCCCACAGCATTTGAATTCATCCTATTAATTTTACTAAATTAATACATATTGAAAACATATCAAGAATAGGTAAGCTTGTCTCTGTTGCATTTAAAAACTCTTTAAATAAGATTTAATATAATATTGACTTCTTTTAATTATCATCCTTAACAGAATGAACAATAAATGTTTACAGATAAAGCACAGCTGTTTTAAAAGTGAAGACTTTATTAGCACTACTTAATTGAATCATGCTATAATATAGAGAATTGTGGTTTTGTTTTTTTTTTAAATATAACCACCTATAGATAAAAAATAATTTTATGCTGTCATGGATGAGGAAAAAATAAACAGGAAAGTGAAGATATCATCACACAATGAATAAATGACAGATTTCATTTAGAAGGTTTAAGATGTTCCTCTTTTTGGAAGTTATATAATACTATTAGGATATAGAGGAGAGGATAGCAGGCCAGAGAACAGGGTCTGGGTCCTTTATTGTTACCATTAAAGTCTTACATAAAACTGTCTCCACATTCCATAAAAATGCCATGGTGCTTCAGGAAAAATAGAGACCGAGACAATAGTTTATTTTGGCTGGAACTAAAGTTCCAGAACTGAGGAATTACTGCCAGAAATAGGAACCAGCTTTGAGAAAAACTTAAGTGAACTAGGATGCAGTGAAAGTGCTGCAGTATTAATACCCTAGTGCTTCGGGATCTGAATCAAGGGTCCTTTGTTAAGAACCTTGCAACATAATTAATCATCCAGAGGAAGTAAAGAGGTTTGAGGATGGAGTCTAGTTACCCAGGGAATTGCCTTTCCTCTGGCACCCACTTGCCAGTACAGCTATAAAATAAGAGCAGGAATGTCTCACTCTGTAAATGATTAATAATAGCTGATTTACATGAAATTAAATTGTTCACTAGCTAAGCCACAGTTGACCTGGGTTCTATGGAGGCCCTCCCACAATTCCCTGAATAACCTAAGCAAGTCACCATTTCTTTGGGCTTCCCTGTTCCCCTTACTTTTCCCTCTCAAAATGAGGAATTCTCCAAGGGCTGTGCTTAGACTGCTATCTTCTATAAAGAATTTCCATACTTTAACAGTTCACCATGTTCAATGTGTCAATTGTCATATGAATTCCATTTAATAAATATTTATTGAATAGGTACAAATTAACAAATTGGTAAGTAATATTTCATGTAACATCATTAAGGTGATTATAAAAATAGTGTGTGTGTGGTGGAGATATCAGGAAAGGGATTTTTTTTTCATTTTAAATTAAAAATAACTCAGATGTCAAAGAACAGGCTGGACACCAGAAGAGAGAGACAAACACCTATGGATAATCAAAGAAGAAAAAAATCACACAAAATTTAGGAATCATGACAAGCTTCATAAGCAAATGACATTAATGATGGTTCTTAAAGAAAACAGAGCTTCTACAATGGGAGATGGCAGAAGAGGACTTTCTAGATGATGAGAAAAATAATAGCAAAAATTCTAAGTTTAGAGACTAACTAGTAGGTGCTGAAAACAACGAGTATATGGAATATGAAGTACGGGTGGGAAAAATGATGAAAATACCCCAGAAAGATAGGTTGAGGCCATGTGGTGTCTTAAAAGACAAGCAAAACAATTCTTTCTAAATGCTCAGAGTTGGTGACCAGATAAGCCTAAACCTACAGATCAAAGGTTTTGAGGAGCATCTCTTAGTATGAGTGGAGAAGCACTCAATCTGGTTGATTTTAGTTAAGCAAGAATCTTACAGAAAGCAAACATGAGCCAGAATTTGGAAAAGGAGAAGAGTGCCTAAAGGAGAAACAAGGAATTGTATTAAGATCAGAGCAAACAGCGGATGGTTAGAGAGAGCACCTGGAATGTGCTGGGGACACCAACTATCTCAAAGTGCAAGAAACAAAGATGTGGGTGAGAAAAGAGATGAGGACAGGACCAGCCTGAGAGACTCTTTGATTTCCATGCTGAGAGTTTTATCTTGATACTAGAAAGCCATTAATGGTTTTAAAACCATTAAAGGGGAAGTAAAAGATTGGTTCTGAATGTCTAATTTTGGTATCTATAAATGGATTTGATATATATACTCCCTCTCTACAGCCATGAAAATTGTCAAGCTCCTGTCCAGAGCAATTAAATGCAGAGATCATTTACTGTATCATCACCAGTGCATGGTAGGCACTGAACAAAAACCAGACAATTCCAGCTTATACCTGATGGTCAAAGATGGTAAGCTATTGTCTTTGGTAAAAATTCTAATACAATACCATTTCTAATTACTTTTTAAAAAGTAATTTAAAAAGAATTAGTAATTCTTTAAGAATACAATATAATTTCTACAGCATTCTTAATGTTGACATAATAATAATGTCTAACCCTTGAATAGTACTTATTTTGTGCCAGACTGTATTATAAGCATTTACATTTATTGACTCAATTAATCCTTCATTTCAGGAATAAGGAAACTGAGACACAGAGAGGTTCAGTAACACATGTCAGGTCACAAGGCCAGTAAGGGCACAGAGCTATGGTTTCATTCTGAGGAATCTTCTACCAGCATCTGCGCTCTTAATTATTGTACAAGACAATCTTGTCCAAATAATTCATTTTGAACTTGTATCAAAAGAGATCCTACTGGAAGAAATGCAAAATAAGGAGAAAAGAACACAGCAAGCAATGTTTAATGACTTGTACCTTCCCAATCTAAAAACTTCAAAGCCATATATGATTTCAAAATTCTCAGGGTTTTTAATGACATGGGTGACCATGTCATTAAAAGACTAACATGATTACTTGGTAATTTTGCTCCCCCAACATAAGACCACTGGACATCAACAAGCATATCCTGGGAAGAAGGAATGATCTAGAACCCATCAAAAGATTAACTCATCTTTTCACCCTTAGATTCTACCAACAAAGGAACTAAACAGTTTGCACAATACCATCTTTAAAAGTGTGGCATTAATATTGGATATGATGATAGGGTGTGAAGCTTCAACTTGTTTGAACCTACGATTTTCTTAGCAGTAAATACATTTTCTTTTAATTTCTCTTAAAGTTTGTTTCAATTGCAGTTACATATTATTTACTGCTCAAAGAAAAAAAAAAACCACCCCTACATTGTTCAAGGATCAACTGTACTTTAGGTGAACTAGTTGTAGACTAGGGCAGTCTTAGAATGCCTTTTTAGAACCATGTCACAAAGTGTAAAATTCCTGTTTAATTACTCATATTTCCTAAACACTTTCACTAATTTATAATATTTTCAAAAAAATGTATGTGACATAAAAGTATGGAACATATGTTATGACATCTCTAAACACCAGTCACGTAAGCAGATCTTCTATTCGCAGTTCCTCTGTGGAATGCAACACTAACACCTCCACATTGGAAGGGAAAGTATCTACTATGAGTATAAACTGTAAGTTAAATAAACATATTATGTTACATACATAAAGATATTCTAAAGAACTACTAAGCCATCATAATTTTTGATTAAATTCATTTTTTTATATGTTAAGATAATTGTTGATTCATATGCAATCAAAAGTAGCACAAGGAAATACTAAAACAGTGAAATGACACATGGAAATCTACCCTTTACCCAGTTTTACCCAATGGTAATCTCACAAAACTATAGCACAATATCAAAATCAGAATATTGGCACTGAAACAGTGAAGACACAGAACATTTCCATCACAAAGGTCCCTCCTACAGCTCTTTTTTAGGCATACCCAATTACTTTTTGTCTCCAACTTTTCTTTAACTCCTAGCAACCACTAGTCTGTTCTCTGTTACTATAATTTTTGTCTTTTCAGGAATGTTGCATAAATAGAATAATACAGTAGAGAACCTTTGGAATTGGCTTTTTTCACTCACCATAACTTGTTGTTCAGATTCATCAGTAGTTCCTTCCTCTTTGGTTACTGACTCTCTTAACAGGGACTTTTACTAAGGAAAAGTTGGTTTGTTTGAGTAGAGCAGTTGTCTTAAAGTATTTTGCTTTGCGAGGCTACCCCTTTCCTGGACCTTAGCCTAAAGATAGCGGACTTTCGTTGAAGCCTTTTTTGTTTGTGTTTGTTGGTGTTTTGAAGCTGCTGGCTTCTTCAGCTCCATATAAAGTCTGGAACATATAAAGCAAAAGCAAACCCAGGGAACACCCCGTCATGTCATTTCCTGCGTCAGAGCATCTCTAGACATTCTGCCTTCCTTTCTCTTTCTTTCAGAATATTCTTTAGTTCATCTTTTATGTGATGTCCAGTGCTTTCAATTGTTCTTAGTGAAAATAAATGAGAAAAGTGTATTTATTCTATCTTTTTGGAAACAGAAGGATCCAAATTTACTTTTAATATATAAACTTACTTATAAACTATACAACGTTATCTAGAAATACAACTGGTGTGGAAACCATAATGTTGTATCTTTTTTGCAAGCATTTTCCATGTGTTTATTTGCAAATATTGCACAGGGATTAGTGGTAGGAAAAAAAGAAATGATCTTGCACTCTCTTGTGTGTATATGGAATGCAAATTTTATATCTCTGTCTATTATATGTCAAAGGATGCCTAACGTCTAAACCCAGAATTTTAAAAACTTTAGAGTAAAGCAAGTCATGCTTATTTATTTTTAAAATTTTAATTTAATTAAGGATCATTCTCTTTCTACAGTTATTCAAGTATTTATATTAGTATTTTATTAAATATTTGAATAGAAACTGTGCCAGACATTGTCCTCTGCACTTGAAGCTAAAGATTCAATCTCTGCAATTAAATTTAGGAGAGAAGTGTTAATAAATAACTTTTATGCAAAATGACTCATTCAGAAAAATAAAAGTATGCATGATAAGCTACAAGACTATTAGAGGAAGTGAATACCTTTCCCAGGGTGAGTAAGGATGGCTTCAGGAAGTGACATCTGGCCTGGGTCTTAAAGAATGAGTGGAATTTCTTTAGCTGTAGAAAGAAGGGTATTCCAGACAAAAGAAATAGTGAGAACAAAATCTCACTAACACAAAAGAGCACAGAATGTCCTTTCCTTCGGAAAGCAAAGCTTTCTTGGGGTTGAAGCTCAGCACATGAAGAAGGCTAAAGAATTGGAGAAAACTATTGGCAAGAGGGTGTGGGCCATGAGCAATATGGAGTATGTTAATTTGAGGATTTTAATGAGGGAAGGATTAGATGGGTGTGTCCTAAGAGCAGAGCCTGGCCTTATTCTTAGATCCTCTCCATCCTTTCCCTCCCCAAGGATTTCTCAATTTAGACACTACCAACATTTTGGAATAGATCACGCTTTGTTGTGGGGGCTAACCTGTGCAGTGGAAGTTTTTAGCAGCATTTTTGGCTTCTAACCACCTTCAAGTTGTGACAATTACTTGTCTCTGGATACTGTAAATGTCTCCTTGGGAATAAAACCACCCCAGTTTGAGAACAACTGATCCTTTCTTAAAATTCCAGCTCTGTACCGGGCACATAGTCACTGAAAGATATTTAAATCAATGGTCGCACTTCCATTAAGAAAAACAAAACAAAACAAAACAAAACAAAACAAAACAAAACAAAACAGAATAGAAACATTGGGATAGAGTAATGAGGGACATTTATAATGATCAGTTTAAAAAAATGCATTTCTAAACTAAGAAATTAGGGCGAGGGAAATATTTAACAGTTGTTCAGACTGTAAAATTGATAGCCTTCGATAACTAAATACATGAATAGCTTCTCTATTGGTAAGTGGCTATCTATTTTCCATATTGAACTTGTCATGATCTGTAACTGATATCTTAGAGCTAAGATAATTAGCTAGTTTGAGAAAGGAAAATTCAAATTATTTCAGTTTTCTTCTTGATAGATTAATACGTTGACACACTCATTCAATTGACTTGGTCACCCAAGCACCTACATAGTAATGAACCTGAGCCTTAGACACTTTTTGCTTTTTCAGTCACATATTTTATTAGAAGTATAGCACTTTGCCAATGGGAGGTGGTCAATCTACACATTATAAATGACTGAAGGGGTGTGGACATGAATCAATCACCCCAAAAATATGATCAACCATTTCAAAGTGGTATTCTTAAATGGGTTTTTCATTTATAGCTGGGCAAACACATACAGTTCCTTGTGTAGCACAGAATGCATTTATCATATGGCTGGCAATGATTAAAAAGCAGTGTTCTATAGCCACGAAAAAAAGCCATTCTCTGAAAGAAGATAACGTCACAAAACCTAAGCTTGTGGTTTTGGCATTATTAGCACCACTCTACTCACTTGAGCTAATTGACAAATTTCCAGTAACAGATAATAACTGGCTGGGGTAGCAGATATAGGTGCTGCTACCACCATAGTTATAGTTAATCACATAATATGAGATAATATTACACAATGGAAGAAGTCAAGTTAAATAGGGTAAAATAAAACAATTTTATAGCTAGACAGAACTTTGCAAAGTTAATTATTTTATTTTTATTTTAGACAAGACTATCCTTATACCCTGGAATTAAAAAGGACAAGGTCATTGCTGCCCCATACTACAATTTATTCTCTTTTTTGTTATTAAGTAAGAAAATACAGAACAAAAAAACCAATACCACTACTGCTATTTGCCTTCTGGATTATTTTTGAAAAGGAAAAATAAAATGAACCAAAGTCTGATTATTTAGAGAATTCTATAATTAGAAATGTTGAGGTTTTCAAAGAAGGGTGCCATATTAATATAATACACAGTACTTTTTTTTAGGGAAGTGTTTGAGCTTTAGTGTTTTTCAGTTCGCCATTTTCTTAAACTAAAAGCAGTTAAGTAGATACGGAAAAAAATGTTGAATCAACTCTATTTATAATCAATAAAAAAAAGTATATATCAAACAGCTCTTAAAGCCTGAGGAAAATATCAGTTGTACAACATGCTAATGAGATTTTAACTGTCAGCAGATCAGAACTTTTGAATGATACTGGATCCAAAATGAAAGAATAAAGATAGTATTGGGAGAATTAAACATATTTTGTAGTTGCCAGGCAATGTAATTTTTTAACATTGAGTAATGCATTAATCCCCTATAGGAATAAGCAGACTTTTAGTTTCCATCGTCTTATAAGCCAAATTTTGATATTTTTGGCTTAGAACAATGGAGCAAGCCCCCATTCCTTCAAACTTTTTCCACATCCTCTTTAATATCCACACTGTGCCGTGACTGAGAGTACTTTTGGTAATATATTTGTATTTCATCCTGAGATTTATAAAGAATGAAACTACTCCAAAGATCTATAATTGAATGTGTGGATATGAAAATTTAAAAACTCAGCTTCGTTAAACTAATCAATGTTTCCCATTATTAGAAACTAGTAGCCTGAGAGACAATGAATTCTTCATGTTCTGGAGATCAAAGTCGAAAGTATTATCAATACTGTGGGAACAAAAGCCTTAGGATTAAAAGGTCTGTATACCTTTTATCAAATAATTCAGAGATGTAAATTACTTGAGACTCAAATATACCAGCATAGCAGTCCATCTCACATCTGTAAATAACCAAAGCTACAGCTGTGGATAGAATATCAACTTTCCTATTGTAGTTCCCAATTATGAGAGCCACACAGAGCATATTAGACTCCCTTTCACAGCCACAAACTGTGTTTCTTTCACAAGTATCAGAAATCTCGAAAACCAATATAATTACACATTTATTGATGAGAAGTCGATGAGTAGAAAGATTCAGTTTTCAAAAAGATGGAATGAACTAAGAACTCTCATCTTGTGGTCAAATGTTACTGTTGAGCAAAATAAATATTCTATAATAATCTTTAAAATATCTGAATGGCATAGCACTAAATTTATTTTTAAAAGAATAAACCAACATACAAGCTTTATGAAGACAGAATAACTGCATAGTATAGGCATCTTTAAAATAAGGACAGGCTTGTATCAGGCAGGCAATAAGAAGCATGAGTACAGTAATGACAACATTCTCGTATCACTGAGCTACCAGCAAACACAAAACAACTTGCTGTCTTGATTTCCTCAATTATACTCCTGATCCTTTCAACATCATCTACTTGAACAAATATATAATTTAGTTAATGAGTTTATTGAAATTTGAGCTGAAAATAATTTTTAATTAAAATGAAAATTTTAGTTTGGGTCATTTTATTTATTTTATTTATTTATTTTTTTAGTATTATGATAGTTAAAACAATAGCAACCACAGTTGCTGGTGCTCAAAGAGCTTATAACAACAGATAAAGGAGGCAGGTTAAGAGAGATTTGCTTTGTCATTGAGACAAATAAATTCCTTACTCAAAAATAAAGGGTAATCACAAAATATAGGGAAAATAGTAGTGTATCACCATTTGAAGTTTTATTTTAGGATACACTTTCAGTTTTCTTTTTAATATCTGTTTATTTCCTATGTACCTTATTTGCTTTTTGGACTTTCTAAAAATTTTGACTTTGGTGTCTCTTTTTGCCCTGACTTTTACGTGAACTTTTATTTCCTTAGTGGATTGCTGATTAGAACGCATGTACATTTACTTATTTCAAATGAGATAAATAAAAATAAAACATAAGTCTGAAATTCTATGAAATTAAATAAACAGAAGCAAAAAAGCCCTCGCCAATCAACGTTTGATATTTACTCCTTAACCAAGACCCTGACTTTCTAATAAGTTTCTATAGAGCATCAATTACCATTTGATTTAAAGTAGAATATAGAGGATTCTAAAGATAAAACAACTATAGAGCTAATTCAGTAGAGAAGTACAGGCCTCCAGATTCCTAGCCTTTCCTCTTCAAATTTCCTATGTTCCCACAATTCAGGCTTTCTACTTAAGAAATTTCCAAGGGCTCTGCAGAGTTTATTCTTGGCTTCGTCTCTGTACTTTTGCTGAAAGTCGAGGTTTGAGGTTTGTTTGAAATCTAGCTCTGTGGAGAGCTGCTGGACTTTCTAGCAGGTGTAAAGACCCCACGGCTCCTTCTTCTGCATCTCATTTCCATTTATTAAATATTTTATCTTGGAGGATGAAGCAAAAGTGACTTTCGTGTTTCCTGGCAGCCTCCTGCTTCAAAGGACTTAATAGTGATTTGTTTATTTCAGAGGAAATGGAAACCAGTCAGTGATGACAGATTTATTGGTTAAGTGGACATCACACACAAAAAAACCTTTTCTTACAGTTCAGGCTTCCCTCTAACCACACTCTAAATGTTCAAGACAATGTTATATATTTTGGCAAATCAAACCCATGTGATTTAATACAGTCAGATTTGTGAATTGATATGACTTCCTCCATATTAATTTCCAGAATAACTTAGAGAAAAGAAAATGAGCAAAGGAAACTAATACCATTCTAAATTAAGAGGGGGTGGCGGGGGGAGCATCTTAATGAATTGGCAACACTGACTATCTTTAGGAGAATAATTGAAGGAATAATAAAACAAAAGTGATGAATCAGATCACTTATTTGATATCAAGTAAGATACCTGGGATTTAGAAAGAGCACTTGCAATATAGGAAAACCCTCAATCTCCAGATCATGAAGTAATTTCAACTATAACACTATAGATTTAACTGTCATAATAATCACTGAGAGAACACTTCTTAATGTTTAAATTTTCAAAGTTAACTTTAAGAGTGGTCCTCAAATCCAGAATAACCCAAATTCTTCTCAACGAATGACTGATTTCACCAGAAGGTAAATGTCTTGCAAGGAAGACACTGGGATCACATCAACGGAAATTCTCTGTCTCTTTGATTAAATTTTTAAAAAATCAACTAACCAACCTTCAATATTCATTCAAATCAAATGGACAGTGGTAATTAAATTATAATAATGTTAGTCTAGAAAAGTAGATTTATATGCTGTTTTTGCCTTTATTGTAGAAAGTGACTAGCTAAACAATCCTCGAAAAAAATTTTTTAGTTATCTGACATCTTAATAAATAAACAGGATGACATTTTCAAACAGCAGATTATAAAAATAAAATAAAGATACTGAATTTGAAATTAATAGTTTCAGCTTAAGATACATTATTTTAGGGGTGCTACTCTCTGTGTCTCAATTTTCTTCTCTTTAGGACCAAAGGGGTGATTTTGATAAATTCTAGAATCCCTTCCAATTCTAACATTCAATGAATGTGCTTAAATACATCCTGCAGGAAAGTATTAACAGCTCTCAAGATAAAGATGGAGAGAAATGCCAAGAAGACTAAGAAAGAAAACCTAGGGAGGACGAACAGTCGTTTCTCTTGTTTCACAATATTCATCTAAACTCAGTACTTGCAATACGGGAGAGCTAATAATAACATCACAGTCATGTGTATGTAAATTTACTCTACAATGTCTCCTATGGGCCTAATTTTTCCTTGTCTTATCAAGATAACATCGATTCCGTGCCAAAAGTAGTAGAGTATTTTACCAGGTAGCAAAATCTCTTACCTTTCACTCTGATTTTATCATATAATATTTTTTCTCTTTTAAAAAAAATTATTTATTATTTATTTATTTATTTATTTTATGGTGACATTGGTTAATGATACAATAAGTTTCAATAAGTTTCAATACAATAAGTTTCATCTGTGCACTTTAACAGTAAGGTGTATATATATATATATATATATATATATACACCTTACTGTTATATTTACACTGTGTTCACCTCTCATAGTTAGATTTCTGTCACCACATATTTGACCCTTTTACCCCATCTACCTCTCCCCTCCTCCCACCCCCTACCTCTAACCACTAGTCTATAGTCTATCCATGAGTCTCTATTTTTGAATTACAAAGTTTAGCTATCTACAATGAATTACTGCCCACAAACCTTGGTGCATAAGGCAAAGGAATGCTTAAATCATAAAAATCGAGGATCTGAACAAGAATGCCTTAGGAATAAATTTTGTGCGTGATTCCAGAAACCCAAAACCTACCCTGTATTTCATATCATTATGATTAATAAGGATCCTTATTTTTTTTCCAAAGGTAATTTCACCAAGATCACAGTCTTATAAGATTTTCATGCAATCATTGACATCAGAAGTAGAAAGTAAGAAGTGAGAGAAACTGAGGGAGACATCATTATTCCTGAAACTTTCTTGGATTTCTCTGTATATTTCCATCACCTTTGTTACATTATTATATCCTTTATCATATTGTTGCATCCAGTTGCTTCCATCTTTGTCTTTGCTACTATGGTGTGGACTTTTCCAGAAGCCTCAAGATGTTCTATTCACCTTAGTGTACTCACAGTGTAGAACCAAGTCCCTGGCAAATAGCAGGCTTTTAGTGAATTGTATCTGAGTTTGTGAATTATAATACCACTGAAACAACTAGTGTGTTAGTATGTGTGTCAGGAACCAGGGGAAGGATAGGCTATAATTTGACACTAGTTAACAGTTATCTAAATAGTTCTTCTCTGAGTTGCTTGTTTCTAAGGAATTCAACTTGATCTGAAATACTAATTATGCTTCCAGAGGTAAAAAGGTAATTCGAAGTGTAATGGAATTCTATTAGAAAACATAAAATGAGAAAGTTTTTTTTTGTTTAATATTAAGAGAAATACAGATAAAATGTGAGAGTATTTGTATCTGATCTGAGAATAGCAACTACCTAATGAAGGAAATCCCTTAATAATAATTCTGCTTGTGACTTGTGTTAAGCAGATTCTCCCTGATTCAGCAACTATTTAGGACACAGTTAAATTATGGACAAACTTTATTCCATCCACTTTGGATAACATATGTAAATTTCCTATTGGTTTAGTTTGGCTTTGTCACATTCTGAGTTTTGAAGTAACACCATTTAATATAGAAGTTACCTATTTCTCTGGTATACTAATATGCATTTAACTATTTTATTGCATTTAACTAATAAATGTACTTTAATTAGTGATGCTTTTTTTCTTAAAGAGATGCTTTGCATATATAGATGGTTTCTTCTAAGTGGTTCCTGTAAAATAAATAAATAACCTCTTATCTCTACTTTCTGTGCCCATGAAAAAAAGTATACTTTTTTTTAAATTGAGAAAAACTAAGATTTATCCATCTAAAGTAAAAAAAAAAAAAAATTACCATGAATAACATAGATTATCACATCCACATATTTACACACCATTGGCCACCAATGTGATCTGAGAAAATTTTCAATATGAAAGTAAATCATTAATTTTACTTACTGAAAACTACTAAGATGTTTCCCTCACTCTTCTTCCACACTGTCAATAAAACTTTATTTCAAAATTATATTTGGTCTGGCCTGCTTCTGTTCCAAAATCTCTGAAAACAATGAGAATTGTGAGGACACTTGAGCATGCCCAGCTCAGTGCTATAATTTATGTATGTATGTATGTATGTATGATGTATGTATGTATGTATGTATCTATTTATTTATTTACTTATTTTTGTGGCCCTAAGAGGGCCTGAGTGCAATCGCTAACATTTTTCTACATTTTCATACTTAAATGTACATTCTCAACTCATAAATTTTAACACGAAAGTATCCAGTGATATCTTTGCTTAACTTAATATGTAGTGTTAATATTGCCTTTTCTCCCATAAATTGCTAGTAGTTCAATCATCAATGAGTTACCAGTTAATCTCTATTAAAAATGAATCCACTGATGAATAGTCTTCCTGCTCCCCACATAGTGAAGTCTCTGTGGTTGTGGCAGCTTGATTGTGTAATGTATGGCCACAGCCAGACAGGCTCAGCTGTTTCACAGCACAGCGTACGACACACTGTACTTCACTCTTCCTTGCACTTGCTCTTTCCTAATGCCAAGATGGATACTTTGGCTTCATTATCTTCCAAAAAATTAAACATTTCCCCTAATAGGCTCTTCTGTTTGTCACCTACCTGAATTGCAATGCTGAAATTCACACCAGGGATGATAAAAGACCAAATCTTTTGAGAAGAATTAAAAATTAATACTTATTTTATCATTGATTGCCACTGTCTGATTCTATTAAGTTTTCATACTTTCTCCCTGGAAAATCTAGCCTAATTCCTGGCATGTTCCCCACCCTTTCCCAGAAAAATGTTCTCCTCCCTATTCCTCAAGAGGCCTGGAAGAATCTCCCTAGCTGACCTTACATTTTTGAATTTGCTTTCATTGTTTGCCTTCTGGCTTCCAAAATTCTATTTTTTTTTTTAACATTTACATCCATCGTTATGTTTTACTTCATTTTAATTCTGTGTTTATAATTCAATAATTTAATATCTCTAATTTTGCTTTCATTTTGATAATTACCAAAATCTCGGGCTTATACATTATTTAATTAATAATTATTTTAGGATACACTTTGGGCTTTGCAAAACCATGAATGTACTTTATTTAAGTGAATATTTGGTTGAGTAAATCAAACATTTATCCAAAAAGTTTTAGCAAAATAATGCTCCTTACATTTCACTTTCAGATGTGCTTCAACTGTGACAGTTGTACTTTTAATCGTATTTGATTTCATGTGGTATTTGAATTCTCATAATCTCTTTCTCCACTTGAGGAGGTTCCCATCTTTGATGACTCTTTCAATAGGTGAAGAATAAGAAAATTTGTCCTTTTGTTTAGCAGCACTGTTCAATTGAACTTTCTAACAGATGGAAATGTTCAATATTTTCCCTGTTCACTATACTAACCAGTAGCTACATATGGCTACTGAGCATCTAGAAAGTGGTAGTGATATTGAGAAATTTTTAAATTTTAGTTAATTTTAGTTAAAATTTAAATAGCCAGATGTGGCTAGTGGTTACCAATTCTATACAGCATAGGGGAATATTATGATAGTCGGAGATAAACACAGATATACAAATGGCCATTTCTAGTAAATCAATAATCTTTTATTGAGCAGTCAGGTGTGACATTGCTCTTTATGTCCAGAAAAGGAGAAGGTTTAGAATATAGAGTCTCTGCCTCTCAGAACTTCCAACCTAGAAACAATTTTCTAAACTGGTCGTTCTCAAACTTGCTATACATTAGAATCACTAACACCAATGTCCAGATAAAATGATAAAACATTTGAGATTTGTCTGAAAATAATTGGGACAAGGTGAGGGAAGAGTGGGATGGTATAAATGAGTTAAGATTTGACATGCGTGACAAATATTAAACATAATGGGCACATGAAGTTTCATTATACTACATTCTCTATTCTTTTAATGCTATAATTTTCCATTATAAAATTTTAAAAACTTCAGCTCTAGTATAATTTAATCATAATTTATGAGGCATCTGTATTTTTAAAGGATGCCCAGATCATTCCAATGTAACATCAGTATTGAGGGTTACCAGTCTTAATAAAGTAATCTTATGATATACCACATTAATGAAAAAGGCCAGAAGCATGGATAATGTAAAGGTTCTTTTTCTCTATGAATTGAAGGAATTGTTGAAATTGAATCAATAGCAGAGTCATAGGTAACAGAATTTTTTTAAAAATTGTCAAAATGTATTGCAATATAAATTGATTTGAACTCTTACAGAAATAAATTCTAGCTCACTTGCACAGATGACAGGTGGGCTTATTGCAAACTTTCCTTTCATCAGACAGTTTATGTAATAAGTGACTAAGCTCAGAACCATTAGGGAAATGATTTTTTTTAGCTTGTCCACCTCTCATCGTCATTGCTCTTTCCTTAGTGGCCAGGCCACTCATGTATAGTCACTTGTCTGTGTCCAGATCCACATTCTCTAATCATGTACTGTTATTTGAATATGGTTAACCAGTCATACTCAAAGGAGAATGATACAGACAAAGGTATCATGGATTGAATCAGCATTATTATATCAGTGTCCTTATAAAAGTGATTTTTCTTTTGTAAAAAATCCAGTCTACCCGAAATTTTTAAAAATAATCTATTTTTTAAAACACCAACTATCTGTGTCCTTATTCAATACTGCAGTGTAGATTGATGAATATTCCATATTTTCCTAATTAGTCAATGATTTCAACTTTAATTTATTTTTTGGTTTTTAAGACATTTTAAATACTACTATTATTTGGCTGTATGTAATCTGCAAAAACTCAACAATGTATACCATAATTCCACAGATGTTTATAGAATCCCACATCTCAGCCAAAAATAATGGAATGAGGCACTTCCATATATTAGTTGGGTTAAATAATCACTAAATTGGTTTTAGCAATACTAAATTATTAAAAATATAGAACCTTACCTTTTAAAATATAGATTTTCTTATTTATTTGTGATAAAGTTTTTAATAAAATGAATATTTATTTTTGTTCAGATTTATTCATAAATGATAAGTATATATACCACATAATTACTGGTATATTACTTTAGAAAGAATCCATAAAACTAAATCAGAAACAAACACAGAATGTTATTTAAGTTGGATATTCACTAAGTTCTCCTATGAACTGCCCCAAAATGTTCTGAATCTGCCCTACTGCAAGCCTGGAACCGAGTCTCAGAAAACTTCTAACACAGGTAATTCATGCATCATTAGTGAAGCATTTTCTGTGCCAAAATTTGGATTTACTTAGACCTTCTGTGCACCTAATCTGATGCTGGATACACACTAAAAGAAAAAGAAGACATTAGTTTTTCCTCTGGGAGTGCATGTAATTCAAATCAACGACTAAATACATGTGAAATAGGAACAGCAAAGCAAACAGTGAGACAAAGTATAAGCGTATTATTATGTAATATATAGACATTAATGTGGTAAGGAAAACACAATGATTAATGTAAGAGAGTATTGACCTGAGCCAGATTTTAATAAAAATAATAAATACATATTAGAAGATGATATTATAGGCTATGAGATCAAAATACAGAATATATCTGACAGAGAGCATATGGCTAAACACACACACACACACACACACACACACACACACACTCACACTCGCATGCCTGTAAAACTAGTGCTGTCTGAATAAGGTTAGTGAATTGTATCAATATCATTTTCATAGACTATTTCAATATCGGTTTTCTGGTTGTTATTGTATTATAATTATAGAAGACATCATCATCGGGAGAAACTGAGTAAGGAATACATGGAACCCCTTTATATTATTTTTTTACAACCACATATGAATTTACAATTTTCTCAAAATAAAAAGCTTTTGAAAAAGGGATAGTCATATACAAGTTTATTGAACATAAACTGGCTAAAACAAAAACAAAACCAGTGTCAACAAAACTAGCTCAGTTCAATAAAGCCTTTTAATAATTGAATTGAGAGATTCTTACAAAAGCCTATTTATATATATCCCTAAGTTCTTATTCAAGGAAATTAGAAGTAAGTAATATATGTGCCATGTCACTAGGGGTTCTTGAGTAAATGAGAGATGCTGAAAATCTTGTGGAAAACTCCTTGAATGCAACTATGACTATATATAATTAGGTATCCACATTAGAAAGTATAAGAACATTGTTTTAAACTAGCCTTTAGCGTTGTGTTCCACAGACGAAATAAAGAGAATACTTTTCCAGGAAAGCACTGCTTTAGATATAATTTTCTATGTATTTGATTAGATTCATAGTATGTATGAGATTATAGTATATATTTAATATTATATTGTGTATTATATTTACTTGTATTATATGTATCTGCCTGATATTAAACAAAATTTGTTTGCACACAAGATTCAGTATAAGTAAAATCTAGTAGTATATCATTGATGAACATTAGCTAAAATATTACTTTATGTTCAATATACAATTTTATTAAGGAAGAATGAAGAAGAGATAATGATATTCAGAAGACAGCTACATTGGGAGTCCTGGGGAGAAATCTGAATTAAGTACAAGAGATGTCAAAATAGAAATGGAAAAAAATATAGAAGGATGTTCAGTAGAATGGATTTGGGCTGAAATGTATAGGGAAAAGCGGCATGGCAGAGTCCTGAATATAAGTCTAGTGAAAAAGAGAAATTATCAATTGAGACCATTAATGTGAAGATGTTTTAATGTAATTCAGAATTAACTACGTAGAAGAGGAATATTTTTTCATTATTTTGGAAATAAAGTGCGTTTAGACAAAAAGAAGAAAAAAAACTCTTGGAAGAAAGAATTGTATATTTCATGTTTAATTTTGTCTTGAGGGTTTAGTAAGAACTAATGACCTGGAATTAGCATGAGAGGTCAGCGTTAGAGTATTTCAGAGGTTGTAAAGTTCATTGTATTGGAGAGGAGCAGATGGGTCTGGTCTCTACAGATTGTGAGAGAAGATGGGTTTGGGCGGGAGCAGGAGAAACTAAGAAGGCACATCTGGTTAGCAAAGGCAAAATGACCAACCATTAATATTTTGAGGTATCTTCTGTGCAAGAAGATTGTATTAAATTTATAAAGATCAATATTTATCTAAAAATGGAGATAAAGTTAATGACTTGAGATGAGGGAAAGTTGTGAGATGTCTACTCATTTGCTATTTATTACTTTGAACATAAAAAGACAAATATATTTTAGGAAAAGCTCAATTTAGCAAAATTTACTTGTGTTAAATTAAAAATTTTAAAACAGGAAATAGATTCTTCAATTCACAAATGGATACCTAAAATATGATTGTTTACATAAATATCTATCATTCACAGATATAATACAGCAAAGTCCATCTATATATTACCAGACATTAAGCTATGGTTTAAACTAAAATACAATGGTTTATTGTGGGAGGTATCAAAATATATAGGCCCATTGGTAATTGAAAAGAACTACATCATTAGAAAATTAGAAAATTGAAGCTAAAAGTATAACAGTATTTATATTCATAAAACACGAATGAAAAATGACTGAGGTAATCTGACATAAAATCAGATTCAGAAAGAGGTAGTTTACACCCAAGTAAAGCACTTTGTGAAATTACATTTTATTCGCTCAAAAGCAGTAGCCAACATTATAAATGATGCTGAAATTTATTTTTATTGGGAAGACTGAAAACTTAAGGTTTAAAAATGTTTTATGAGATTTTTCTTTTAAGGGCACTAGGCTGAAGTCAGTATATAGAAGCTGAGCTGCCACTACTTGGCTGAATGAACAGACATTACTTAACTTCTCTGGGCGCTTTCTCTCTTCTAGGAAATACATTCACTGAACTGGGTGATGCCTTGGGTCTCTTCTAGTGTCTTGATAATTTTGATTCTATAGTCTGTTTAAACATTACAGATTGCGACTTATTTTAAAAAAAAAACTAACAATTTAAGCCTAACGCGTAATCTAAGAATAAGGAACTAGTTGATGTAGTTGCCCCATTCTTGTCACTGCTGTTTATTACTGAACACTTAATGTTTTGTTCTCCCTGTACCACTCTCCTTGCTCCCTCCCAGCCTCCCATTAACTAGCACAGAAGCCATGGCTAGTGTTTTATATACATATTTTTTTAACTTTATTTTTCTTACAGTTGACATAATATTGCATTAGTTTCAGGTATACAACATCATGATTAGAATAAAACTTACAAAGTGATCACCCTAATAGATTTAGTAACCATCTTAACTTTCCTTAAAAAGGGAAGTTGGCATTTTGAATTTTAATATAGTATTTGATTCTATTTATTCAAAAGCAACTGCCGCAGATTATCACATACAATAATTTAAAATTTTCTCTGAAATATATTTCTGAATTTCCTGCATTGAACTGTAGGTGCAGGAGCAGTGACTCAGCTAAACAGAGTAAAACTAACTCATCACTCAAAACATGCAACTCAGGCGAGTATTGCTTTACTCTCTGACCTCAAGCTAAGCAATAATTCTCAATAATTTATTAAACATAAATAAGTATACAAACAAACCAGTAAATTATTTTCTTTAAAAAATTAATGATCTCCAAACTAAAAACTCTTTTTATGCATTTTTATGTGGAATATAATACATTTTTAGTTTTTAGTGGTATTTGCATATTTGCCATTCATGAGGGTCTCCAAATGGGACCACCAAAAATAACAAAGAGCTACAATATGTAAATTCTCTCTGCAATAAACTTTATAACACAACAGAAAAATGTCATGTCCAACCTTCTGAAACAGAGACCTGACATTTCACTGCTGTTTTTAAATCCTTTTGGTTTAAATTCTGTTCCCTCTTGACTAAATGCCCCTCTGTACATTCTTCTTGACAAACAGGTGTTTGATAGAGAGTGGCACGATACACCTGAGAAAGGTTAGGAGATGCCCAAGCAAAAGAGGCTACAGAGCAGGTATTAGGGGTAATTAAGGGAAGACAACTTGAGTCTTTTACACAACTTGGTTTAGAACTCACCCAATACTTGAGGAAAATGGCTTGAAACTTATAATTTGAGGGAGAGTTGCAGATTATTTGAAATCTTTAGCGATCTTTTAGACAAATAATCTTCCCTATAGCAATATTAGTAGTAAAATACAAATAAACAGGAAACATAAGACAGAAATTGTTTTCAGTATACAACATACTTATGCCTACACTGATATTTGATAAAAATAATAGTTAACACCTACTGAGCCAGACGTTGTTTTAAGTGCTTTATGTTTATTAACTCAGTATAGTTTTTAGGAAACTAAGGTACAGAGAAGTTAAATTGCAACTAGTAAGAGACAGGGTGAGACATGTTCTCCTAGATTTACTCTAGTAATTTCTCCTGTAGGTAGACTTCTATGGATTTCATCCACTGAGACCCGTGAGCTATGCTTCTTTATCTTCTGATTATATTTGGCTAAAGGGAAGCAACAGAAGGAGATTGGAAGGCATTAAAACAGATTATTGGATGATATTAGGATATCAGCCGCAATGCTCCACCTTAGGTCCCAACTTTGCCAGAAGGCTTCTGTCTGGATTCTTGAAAAAGCTTCCTCTACTTGTCCTCTCAGATTTATAGCAGGCCCTGGGCTATTCACCGTTTCCTGTTTCTTCCCTACATTGCTGCCACTATCAAATTGTCATCATCAAACTCTCTTCAGTTATCCCTTTGAATGTGCCACATATTTCCTTGTCTGATAGGATGACTAAGAAATAAGATAAATCCTTTATAATTTATCAAGTAATGGTGCAATATACAAAATAATAATAATAATATTAACAGTGTTGCTGCATCTTTTTATTTTCCCAAACATCCGAGTATCCAAGAATATATTAGGTAAAGCTCTATTTTCAGGAAAAAAAAAAATTGTTCTAGAAGAAAAGGTATCTCTAATTCCTTGAATTTTGAAGGAAGACAGGGAAAAGAAGGTAATCTTGGAAATATGGATAGAAGCAGGCTCCCAGGTTTGGATGCCTAACCTCTGGCTTTCCTGTCATCTCAGTCTGTCTCAACAGTTTAGATGCTGTCTAGTTTAATGCAATCAGACCCATTATATTTCAAATAAGAAGAGTTCCAAAGTAAATATAGTTTACACCTATAGTTGCAGAGATTTTAATTGTGAAAATCAGAAAGCATACTGTGAGCTCATTTTATTTTTGAAAAAATATTAAATAGGGAGAGATGTTATTTAACTTCAGTCTACCCAGTTAGTAGTAGAGTTCTCTTTAGATGGTTCTTAAAAAGTGAAAGCCATTTGCCAAATTACTATTTTCCTACAAAATCAAAGCCATATTTTGTCTGTTTAGTTTCCGCTAAGTTTTTCATGGCATGATTCTATTTTACTAAACTATATGTTTTTGTTTTCAAAATAAAACCAATTGTTTGTGAAATTTACTTGGTATTCATTGTTCATTTGATAAGAATCACTACCCATTTTATTTTTTTCCAGCTAATAAGAATACACTTCAGTTTAGTTTGTTAGTTTTTCAAGAGGCTAAGAAAAATCATCCAAAAGTTTTACTGTGCAGTCCAGACAGTGTAAAAAGTCATTTCTACAGACACTGAATACTTTTCACCACTACATTTGCAAATAACTATCACTTTGCAAAAATAAGTTTTTATTTGGGTGTCATTTCTGGCAAAGCTTTAAGGCTATATTTTCAAAGAGCAAAATTCCAGGCCTTTAAAATTCTACTGGCATCCAGCAACCTAAGCTGGACCCGCCTCTGGGTTTCCGCAGAGCTTGAGAGAGAGATGACTTCATCTTACTCATTTTCTTGCCCACAGTCATGTAAGATAACTGGAGATTTTTTTTTCTTGTAGTATTATGAGAATCTCTTGAAAAATGTGGAGAATAATGAGCTAGAGGAAAGGAAAAACAAAAAAAAAAACAAAAGCTGCAGGGGAGCTGGCATGTTTGACTTTAATGACTCTCATTGATTACCAGTTTCAGCCTGTTGGACTCTCCACACAGCTGTATATGCTTCGAGCCTAATATTTTATTTTGTAGCCGGAACGTTAAATATTGTAGTACAGTGTTTAATGTGGGTGCGCTAGTTCAGGTGATCTGTTATCAAGTAATTACATTTGGAATTCTATCCATCTATTAGTGTATCTCCTTACAGAAACGGATTATTTTAAAGTGTGCTTTAAGTATAGCTTCCATGTCCCCGTTATTTCGGCACCTTCCCTGTTTTCTTTTTATCATTAACCTTCCCACTGAAACACAGTTGAAACTAAAAACTATGAAAAATAAGCACCTTGTACTGATCATTTCAATCAATATAGCCTATCTAAACTTCGAGAAACATCTAAAACATCTCAGAAAGAAAGCTTATGAAACAATAAGATATTTAAATACATTTGAAACATTTGCATTGAATTTGTTCTATGAAATTTTGAAGAGAAACAATTTTTGAATTTAAATCTTTAATCAAAATGCTAACGTTACCACTATGAGTACTACCTTGTAAACTCATATTTGCAGTACGAACTCCAAGGATGTAAAGATTAAGTCACCAAAATACACAAATATTTACAATATTCACTTTTTTAAAAAATGCTAACCTTTAAAAGTAATATAGCAATGTCATATAAGTTAAAGATCTGATTTATTGATTTCACATTTATATAAAGATAGCAAAGTGATTATTTTTGAATGAATTTTCCTCTAGCTCATAAAAACCTTTTTCAAAAATGTATACATACCATATAGATTTTACCTGATTATTGTTGTTCATATGCACATGTAAGAGGCCAAAGAACATATCATAAAATATTTTCAGAATCCAGTGAAAACCAATATTCCAATACACAGTACCAAATTACAGACAGAAACATGTATAAATTCAGAAATACCATATTGCTGTAGAAAATGTAACATCATAAATGAAGGCTTTATGAATAATGGGTTATTTTTTATTCTACATTTAAAATGCCAAACAGAAAAATAATAATAATTGACCCATTCAATCACATATGAATGTATAATCTTAACGAGTAACTTTCTGTTAATTTAATAATAAATATATTAAAGTCTTTACATACAAATACTCTGAAATACATTATTGATTATTTTGTATCATAAAATACTAACACAACTTTCTTAAAGTGACAATAAATCCACTAAGCTTTTGTAATGTCACTGGAAAGCCATTAGAGAAAAAGACATTGGATTTAAATTAATTCTACCTCAACATAAGTAATGCAAACTGAAGGCCCAAATAACCCGTACCATTGTTTAACTCCATAAGAGAAATAAAACATTCTACAAGGTTTTCTCCAGTTGGATTTTGAACCACACCGATGACTATTTAGGAGTAGTATAGAGAGTTGCAACTAACTTTTCTTTATTGTATTACTCCATGTCTACTTGAGGGTTTCAGTTGAATACAACTATTCCAAGAAATAGTTATAAGGACATCATAACAAAAAGCAGGAAAAATGTTAGTGCTTCATTTTCTTTACAACCTTAACACAAATCTTATTATTGATAACTAAACCTTATAAATAGCTAAATCATATAATACAGAGAAATAAGTTGTGGCAATAAAACTTGCTTTGTTGCTTAAATATCTTAAATAGGAAATATATCATACCTACCTCAATTTCTAATTTGTGGACTTTAGTCTCAGTTTGTGTTTCAACCCCCCTTCCCCGTCTTTTTTTTTTAAAACCATTGAAATCAATTACTAATACTATAATCCAGGAAATGTAATTTAACTAGCCACTCAAGAATTAATCCTTCTGATTTTATGATTACAATGGGGGAGGGAGGGAATGCTACTCATGATAATCTCACTTCATATGCTAATATAGTTGCCCCACAAAATATTTTATTATTATAAAAACATTTTGGAAAAAATACAGATAATTTGAGAGAGATAAATCATCCAGATCTTGAACTCAACAAATACTAATTAAGAAATTCCTGTGTGTATTTTATTTTCTAATATTTTTCCATCCTTAGCATTTATCATTGATAGATGTTTGTAATCACTGTAGCAATGCTTGGGAAAGAAACACACTATGAAATTTTAAAAAATAAATTACTGAAGTGAACGTCTAAAATTAAAATATACTGCTGTATTATATTGGTTTTCCTTATTTGAAATGAAAATCTAAATAGCCCTCACATCTTTGTTGTGTGTTTCTGGCTGCCATTTTTAATATAGTAAATAAATAAAATTAGCACCATTACCAGGCCAAGTATATGTAATAGATTTATATGTAGAGATTTCCTACATAATTCAGCTATTTCTCAAATAAAAAAAAAAAGTTAATTCTAATAAATTAGTCTCCCAAATTTCCCTGAATCTAAGAGGAGGGGTTGACCCCTTTTTCTATTTCATTTTGTTTAAAATGAATTTCTAAACAACTTAGGTTTCACAACAAATATTGTAAGTTACTATAAATTCCAATGCTGTGATGAAGGGTCTATGTTTTTAAACACAGGGAAACTGCAATAATGCTTAAAATATATATTTTACATTTTTTAGTTAAGAGCTTACAGGTGCCAACATAATGATTTCCATTGATAATTACTGTAAACAAAGATTAAAATTTTAAATATTTAGTACTGAGCTTTTAACCCAAATAAGTTTTAGAGGTGCTATACCTTGTATTTAATGATTTTCTTTTCCACATAAACTATAAATAAAAATATTTACACAGAACTTGAAACTATTCCTATTTTTATTTGCAGTTTTCATCTCATTCATTGCCGACTTTCAACAATAAAGCACCTAAATTCTAAAAATATTGCAGCTCTTGACTTTTGAGTATAATCATTTGAGAACACTTTATATAGGTCAATGATACTCAGATTTTTTTTTTTTTTTTTTTT